>BJCM01203228.1:0-33816 GCA_018326385.1 Flaveria bidentis | reverse complement strand
AATAAAAATTTAATATATATGTTTTTATTTTATTAAAAAGGGTATTGTTGTAATTTTACAATTAATATAATTATGGTATTTTTAATTATATTTGACTAAATCATTTCCTTTTCTCTCTCTCAATTTGAACTTGTTGTATCAAATCATCATATATTGATTCAGTTAAACAAATTTTGAAGAAAATTTCTACTCACCATCAAGAACCACCATTTGAAGTGCCTCGTCGTTGACTTCCACCATCAGCCACCATAAATTTTTAAAGATTACAAACCCGTAGATCTCACCCATTGAACCTTATCGTCGTCGCCTACCACCATCGACTTCATTATAGTCGGCAAAGATCGATTGCACCACTTCTTTTCTTCTTTTGGTTCTTTTGAAATATCAATCGTCATCATAATCATCATCATCACTTCTGAGTTACAAGATAAAGATAACTATGAATTGATGAAAAGGAGTATTGGGGTAAAAAAAAAGATGAATTGAAGAAGACAATTGTTGATTCAAAGCATGTGGGATACGTATAAGTAAGCATGACAAACAAAACAAACATCTAAACCTAATGAGAAAGAAAGACACAAAGAACGTGAAGTTTTTTTAATTTTATCATAACCACATTTATGTAAAATATACGTAACTCTATTGTTACATATATGTACCTTTGTGTTGTTTTCGTATATGTAACTCTATTATTTTAATGTTTATATAACTTTACTATATGCATGTGTAAGTTTTTTGTTTACATATATGTACTATTTTTTGTTACGTATACGTAACTTGGACATGTATTCACACACACATATATACACATTTTTAGGTTTTTCAATGGTTTTCGTTGTTACTATATTTTGTTACATGTATGTAAATTTTGGTACGTATATGTAACTCCATTGTTACATATATGTACTCTTAAAAATGTTTTTAGCATTAAAAAATTTGGTTTAAAATATAAATATGTAACTTATGCTGGTTTTTCATACAGGTTTGTTAATAGTGATACACATATGTACGATAGTGTTACATATACGTAACACAAAATGTTACGCATACATAACACACATTGTTACGCATACGTAACACGATGTTACGAATGCATAAGTAGCCGTTTTCTTTAGTCTATTTATTTTATAAGAAATATGATGTTTTTCAATCCAAAATAAAGAAAATAATACATTTGATTATTTAAATTTCTATTAAATATAAGAGAAATGTGAGAGAAAAATGAAGGATGAGAGTAAATTTAGGAATTTCGTTACTTATACTTAATAGTTACCAAGTTAATGATTTTGTGTTATTCCTAATTTGTCCTTAACGCATATTTAAACCCTAATAATCTTTTTATTTAATTAGTAAAATATCATTATTAATCTCAACTATAGATCAAAAAGATCAATGGTGAATAAGTGGTTTTCTTGGTTTTCAATTATAATATGGTTTTTACTGGAACCCTTCCCTATATATATATATATATTAAAATGATCGATAGAAGGAAAATTGGTTGAAAGATGGGTCTCAAATTTTCGTACACTGCACAATCCCCTAAATTATCTTATTTAAAGATTTAGATCGTTGTCATAATATTATTATCAGAAATAATAAACAATGCATTCATTCTTTGTAAAATCATAAAATTATTTATAGACTTAGATCGTTGTCATAATTTTGATCCATTTGTTCTGGTTATTAACGATAAGTTTCGGGTTTACGTTTGGTACGAGTCGGTCAAATATAAAACCTTCGCGTGCATATTTTTATATACGTTTTGAGATGATTGACGCTTCGATTTCGCCTACATTTTAACGTAATTTTTGTTTTGAAATGAACAGAGTCAAATATAACACGTTTTATTCGACGGTATAAATCCTAATTACTCTACGTTTTAACGTAAATTTAGTTCGGAAACAAGTCGGTATGATCATAGCTGCATGTATTTTTCACGTACTTTTGGATTGGACTATTTTTCGACTTAATTTTATTTGAAAAAAATAGCTTAAATATAACACGTTTTCATTCAACAAATATAAATTCGAGTTATCTTACGTTTCGACTTAATTTTAGTTCGAAGACAAGTCAGGGTTTCTATGTTATCACGCCACGTACAATACCACTGCAACATTTTGTTGTATTCGCGTGTTTATAGTTAGGATCATGATGGAATTCCCCACGCATTGCGCGGTTTAATAGAACCTCGTATTTATTAAAAGTTGATAGAAGAAAACCAGATTGAACGTGGGTCTCAAATTTTCATACACTACACAATCCCCTAAATTATGTTATTTAAAGATTTAGATCGTTGTCATATATTATTATCTGAAATCATAAACATTGCATGCATTCTTTGGTAAGAAAACAAAAGGACAAGTGTCAATGGCTTATTCGGGCTTGCACCCCCCATGAGATTTCATGTAAGGGGTTATCATGATTTATTAAAACAACTAGGATTTTTTATCGGCGCGCGTTGCGCGCATGATGACCAACTCGAAACGATTTGAAATTCTAGGCTCGGGCTCAGATGTAGTGCTTGGTTACGACTGGTAATCATAATCGACAACCACGCCTAAACGACAAATACCACTCCAGTATCTCTTCACCACCCTGTGAGCTCATCTTGCGAGCAACACATCAATAACAAACCGAAAAAAAACAAAGAAACCATTAATAAACATCAATCAAAAGAGATATCACTTTCTTTAAATGCACCGAATGTGAGATTTGACGTCATAAATGTTTTCTATTTTTTTCTCTTTAAAGTCAAGGGGTAGATTGCAACTACATAATTTCTTTGTGGTCAATATCAAAACCATTAGATACCAACTAGTCCTTTAAGTTCCTTTTTAAATATATAGGATAATAGTAGTTGTAGCTACATGATCCATAAATCCTATAAGATCATTAACAACGTTTATTAATAATGTTTTCAGAACTGGATCGGACGTTGAACTGGACGCCTTACTGGTTTGGTGGTCGAACCGGTTGGACCAGATTTAACTATATTTTAATTATATTTATATATGTAATTAAATATAAGTAATTTATATATGATTTATATATATATATATATATTTTATAGTTATATATAAAACTTAACTATATTTGTATATCCGACGTACTAATTTATGGTTTAACAACCCGTTTTTACCTATTAAAATTAAAAAAACGAAAACCGGTCCGACCAACGGTTCGACCAGTACAAAACGAATCACACCAGACCGGACCGGACAAGCCCCCGATTCGCGATCGGACCGGCCGGTCCTATCCAGTCTCAACAACATTATTTATTAACCGTAGCAACTTCCCATAATTTCTTGTTAAAAACACCATGTAAGTTTACAATCTCCACATGATAGTAATTAATTTAATGTTGTCAATAGTAAATCACTAACTAATTATTAATTAGTCACGTGTAATGTTTTTACTTTTAATCAAATATATTTGTTATGCCACGATATGGGTCATATATGTCATGTAGTTGAACCGTTGAAGTGTTAACATTAAAACCACAAGAATAGTTGGGACTTAAATGATGCACAGTTGTTTTAATGCACATTGGGGCCCAAATCGAATTGTGGGACCAGAAAAAATACAACTAGAAGAAAGACCGTTACACACGTTCTCGATGCGGTGACTAAAATATTAAATATAAATATTATCGTTGTTGAGATGTAATGTTTTTCCTCTCGTTTTTCTTTATCTACGTCTTTGTTTTCTCGTCATCTTTTTTATTCATTTTGCTATTGTTTTGTTTCTTCTCGTCTTTTAAGTTGCAAAATGTGCTGCATCATATCATGTGTTATTGTTATTATTGATTAGGATCGGTTTTTGATATTTCAAAAAGAAATCCAAATAGAAATTAAAAATGATTTAATCATCAAAAACGTTTGAAGCTTTGATATCATATTATGGTTTAAATAAGATTACAATATTCTAGACTTATATTGCTAGAAGGAGAAGCTAGGTAATATATGTAAAGTTGTGTTTTCTCTTCTTATTTCTCAATACGAATTATATAAGTTTATATAAAAATATTAAAGGCTTATATAAGTTTATATAAAAATATTTAAAGGCTTATATAAGTTAATATAAAAGCGTTAAAGGCTTGTGAATTATCCACTCCACTATTAAATAGTTCTTTGTACGATAAATTATATGAAATGCAAGTTGCTTACTAGTAAATATGACTTGGTATTTCAACACACTCTTTAGATATTAGTAAGTATATTAAAATAAGTAATAAATGCATTTAAATATGTTTTCTTTTTCAAGTACAACATTAACATCTATGTGTTGGCATTGTACTACTCTCAACTCTCTCCCTGAAAGTTATATTTTTGGCAATTCCGTATGCTAAAAGATAATTTTACCTTTTGTCTACATACATAAAAATGTAATAAATTTTATCCAATGACTTTTCGATTATTTAGGGGAGGGGATACTCATGCCATACTCACATCACGTCGTAATCCCACTAATACAATCTTGTCATGTGACATTTTGTCACACTACACTACACAATCATATTTGAAGGATACGCTCATACCACACTGCATACCCATACACAACAACGTTTAATTCACACAAGTGGGCGCCAAGATTCAACGCTACGCGGCGTAAAGAGGTGGCCGATGCGGTGTTGATGGCCCCCTAAGAGAACTAACATCAATGTGTAGAAGTTCGGTAGGAGAGGAAGAGGAGGGTATTTTTTGCTTTGAGAGAGCAAACACTAGGTAGTTTTGAACCATTATTTATATAATCTTTTTGTATTTTAATTGAACCATTATTTACAGTTTCAAGAAACGAAAAAAACCAGGTTTGTTGAGTTTAGCAGTTTGGTTTTTACTGTATTACAGGTTGTACTCATTTTATTGTACTCATTTATATATTTAAATTTAAAATCATTAATTTGTAACGGAATTTTAAAATAGTATACATATAATTCATGAATATAATAGATATACATTAATACATATGTCAAATTGAAATAAATAAATAATGTTAAACAACTAGCTTGGTTTACAAGGCATGTTTCAAGTCCCAAACTCGCCATCTATTGAATAGTTAAAACGCCAAACCTTCATATCTGAACTGTGAACCAAACTATATAATCTCAAAGTGACAAAAACAACTGACTTGCTTCAGTTCAAACAGTACAATCAATTTCTACGACCATTTATGAACACTTGTATCATGGGTGGATTAAATAAAACATATTAGAATCATTAGTTTTGTGAATATTTTATTTTTAATATATTATTATTCATTGATAAAATAAAAATATAATGAATATTTAAAATATAACATATAATGAATTAGAAACTATTACACTATATTTAATATTGAAAGTCAAATTAATTGTTTTTAGAGAGAATTATCATTTGTATCCATGACGTTTGTTCATTTTAACCATTTGCATCCTTGTGGTTTGAAAATTGTCATATGACCCATGACGTTTCATGTTATCTTCATTTGAGTCTATATTGTTTTATTTTTATTTCCATTTGAGTACAGAATACTAACACCATTAGTTTTCCTGTTAAAATTATTGTTAAAAATACTAAATTACTCTTCATCACCACCATGACAACTAACCATCACCATTTTCACAACCATCATCACCACCTCCACAGCCCCATCACCACCACCACAGCCCCATCACCACCACCGCAACCCCATCACCACCACCGTAGCCCCATCACCACTACCGCAACCCCATCACCACCACTGCAGCCCCATCACCACCACTACAGCCCCATCACCACCATCGGAGCCCCATCACCACCATCGCAGCCCCATCACCACCACCGCAGCCCCATCACCACCACCGCAGCCCCTATCACCACAATCACAAACCACCCATCACCATCACCATCACCACCACCATAGTCCCCATCACCACCATCGTAGTCCCTATCATCACCACTTTCGCAGCCCCATCACCACCATTGCAACCCTATCACTACCACCGCAGCCCCTATCACCACAATCACAGCCACCCATCACCATCACCACCACCATATATAGTCCCTATCACCACCACCGTAGTCCTTATCATCACCACCAATCGCAGCCCCATCACCACCATGTAGTCCCTATCATCACCACCATCCCAGCCCCATCATTACCACCGCAACCCCTATCACCACCACCGCAACCCCCATCACCACCACCGCAACCCCTATCACCACAACCACAGCCACCCACCACAACCACAACCACCCATCACCACAACGTACCACAACCACCCATCACCACCACCGCAGCCACCCATCACCACCACTACATCCTCCATCACAACCACCCATCACCACCACCAAAACCCTTATCTCCACCTCCATAGCCGATCATCAATACTAAATCTGTGATTTTTGCCAAAACACCCTTGGCCGCCAACGTGTTTCACCCTTCCACCACTCGATATGCTTCTCTAGAACAACAATTTCACGTATTAGTGGTTGTGGTCTACCGATCGCACATATACACAAAGAAGAGAAGAGAAGAAAATAGATAGGGGTGGTTGTGGTTCTTCTAGTTGTTGAGGTGCGGTGGTGGTGCGACGACAATGATGGTGCGGCGACGGTGGCGGTGCGACAACCGCGGTGGTGCGGCGACCACAATGGTTGTGGTGGCAGTGGTGGACACAAAGAGGGAGAAGAGAGAGAGAGAGAGAGATAGAGAGAAAATGAAAGGGGTGTGGTGTGAGTAGATGAGGGGTATTAAATAAGGGTATTTTTGTCATTTTATTAAATTTAACTGAAAAATCTAACGTCGTTAGTGTGTTGAACTCAAATGGAAATAAAAATGAAGCGTCAGGGGGGAGATGGTAATTTTCAAACCGTGGGGATGCAAATGGTTAAAATGAACAAACGTCAGGGATGCAAATGATAATTTACTCTTGTTTTTATAATTTCCGTATTTATTATGAGAGATAGGCGAGAAAATAATTTTTTTGATATGCTAGAATTGTGACACATGTCATTTGATATGATAGAACGATGACACGTGTCATTTGTCAAACTAAAAAATCAATAGTGTTTTTTTATGATGAAGTATGAACAATCACCTCTTCTCACTTAAGTCCCCGCATATAAGCTCCTATTTAGATCATGACACATACATGGGTTATTAAGTTTGTGTCACATGTAATATGAATTAAATAAATATCGCCTTAGGATATGTACCATGATTTCTTAGACATTTATCATTTTAGAAATTATAATAATTTTCTTACTTGACAAATTTGTCAAATGATAACTATTTTGTAAAAACATTTGATTTGAAGTCCTATATATATAGCTTATTTAAAGTGTAATTTATAACGATATATGTTAACAGTATGTCAAACTTTAATTACATATATACTTGTTAAATACTAACCCATTTAAAAATGGCATATGGTTTAACTAAACACAAAATGTTCGACTTAAAGTTTTAACATATGTTATGGTATTTGAAATTTGTTAAACAAAATGTTCGTAATATATAATTGCTTCATTATATTATTTTGTTATTTTCTAAAAAAATGTCACTTATTTAATGATTTTTTTGAGGTAGTGTGATTTTGTCATTATAAGGAGCGCTTTTAAACTTTGTGAATGAGAGGTAATTAATGTACAATAAATTAAATTTATAAAATGAACGAAGTAGTTTATAATGTTCATAACCATCTCTATGAATGGTTAAAACTGTTTTATTAAACCAATTAGTGTTAACATATAACTAATAACAATAACAATATATTCATATTTTCTCTACTAAAAGGGTATATAGATAATATAAATATTCAAAAAGGAAGATCTACTACTACCACATGGAAAATGCCAAGAAAACAACAATTCAGATTGAAAAGAAACATGTTTGAAAGATGAAGGGGATAAGTTCAAGTACAATTTTTTTTAACAAACTCCAATGTATTAGTACATGTCACTTTAGGTAATGCAAGGTTACTCTGAAAACTGAGTAGACGTATTATAATAATGGATTTTAATATAGAGATATTTACGTAGATAAATTGACACCCTCTATAAGTTGTGTATGAGTTCATACAGAACGTATAAGCTCGAATACACTAAAAACAAAGAAAATTCAGGGGGGCTGAGAGAGTCATACGCTTTATATAGCTTTATATGACCCCCCTACCCATATACGCTTCATATAGCTCTTCTAAAGCTATATGACACGTATAACAAATTTGGACACTGAGTATGATGAAAAACTCAAAGGGTTGTCAGAGGGGTTATATGCCTCGTATAGGGCTATACGACCCCCTATACAACGCGTGTGGGGCTATACGACCCGTATAGAAATTTTGGATATTAATTTATAATTTTGGAGTGTTTATATATCCACACTTATAATAATATGAGCCGAGTTAGTTAGATAAATAAATATCATTAATTACAAAGAATATCGTATGTAAATTCACTGTTCACATACATATCATTATTTGCGTATTTTGCTTATATATTTTTTATTTATAAATTAATATAAACATACATATATATATATATATATATATATATATATATATATGTAAATTATTTTATTATACATACATATTTTTAACCATAGTTCATATTTTTTATCAATTTATATACATGTAACAGCTGTTATAAAGATATTCAGTTAACAAACATGACACCATCCAAAGTAAAATGAGTCAAAACACTTCAATTTGGTGGTTGAAGTATTCATGGAGTCTTGCATCATCACCATCATCTTCCAATTTCCAACTTCTTTCTATAAATTTCATTATCATCTACCTCCATCCACATGATCTTCACATAATATTATCATAATTCCCATATTCGCGTGTCGAAAATCACAAAAAATGTTGAATGATCATCTAGAAGAAGATTTGAAAGAATTAAGGGAAACTTTTGATTCTGGGAAGACGAAGGAATCGTCGTGGAGGATTTCACAGCTCCAAGGGTTACTTCGTATTCTTGAAGATAAAGAAGATGGTATTTCAATGGCTCTTAAACAAGATCTTGGAAAACATCATGTTGAAGCTTATAGAGATGAAGTAAGATTACATAGTTAATCATGTTTGAATGATAAACAACTTGAATTTCTTTGAAATATTGTTCTTTTGTGATAATTTCACAAAAAAACTCCGTACGCTTCGCACGAAAATAAAACTTTGTATAGTAACCGGCCCCTATATACATATACATATACATATAATTTATGTATGTGTGTAAGTGTGTGTGTGTGTGAGTTCATACCTTATTGTGTATATATTGTGGATACATAGTTGATTTTCCCAGGGTGGAATCAAGATTTCTTGCTTAGAGTTTTGATATGTAAATTCTTTCACATATTTTAAAAGAATGTACTAATGTTTTCCAACCAAAGAGTGTCAAGAAATATAGGTTTTAATATTATTGTTCAAAATTTTCATCTAAGAATCCTATTTTCCTCTAGTGAAGTTAATGTTTTTATGAAAAAGCCATGTTTTTCGTCTGTAAAGTGTACAACTCTTATTATTTTTTTCCAAAAGAATCAACATATTTACATCGTAAATTAGACTATTTTTGTTTTAACAGGCAAAAGGTCAATGGACCATTGTATTTCCAGAAAAGCACATATGGGTGTTTTGATTGTTTTTTCTAAAGTCATGGCCCGAGCTAGAGGGGCCTGGTTGAGCCAAATTTATGTGTTCTTTTAATGTGACATTTAAAATTATCGTTGACACGTTGGCTGAAGCTAATATGATAAAAAATAATTATAATGATCTGAGATTCGATTCCATAACTCGTTAAAATAATTATTAAAACTTAAACAAGTGAGGAAAACTCTTACGGTCTATACTTGTTTTGATCTTGAATAGTCAAGAAATTAGAATAATTATTACTTTTTGTCAAAATTCAAAACCATTTTCAGTTTAGTCAACTTCAATTTGAACAAACATCCAAGCACTCTTATAGTGTGTGAATTGTAACAGAAAATGGATCCAAATAATGCTACAAATTTGTGCAGATTGGAACAGTGGTGAAATCTATTAATTATGCTCTGGGAAACTTGAACCAATGGATGGCTGCTAAAAAGGTACTCTCTTACTTCCAAATAAAAGAATTGTAGAGGTGTTAAATGAGTCGGATTTTCAGGTTAAACCCGACACGAATCTTATAAATTATAATCATGTGAGATGTGAACCCAAATACAACATGAGTTTTCGTGAGCTGATGCAAGCACAACCATTTTAAAATAAATATTTTTTTTATTTTATCTTTTTACATATTAATAAATCATAATAACAAATTAAAAATTACAAATTATATAAAAAATAATTTATGTTGAAATATAAAATGTGATATTTGCTCTATTTTATCTTATGAAATTTTAACATAGCAGGATATACTTTTTAAAATTTATAAAAATAAACAGATTAACCAACGAACCAATCATGTTGACCAGAACACAACGTTAAATGTGTCTATGGCTCGACCTAGAAATAACTCATCACATTTAAACAAAACATAAACTTATCAATGTTATGTTAGATTAGTATTAGGTTAAAAGTTAAGAAAATCAACATCTCAGAGTTTAGCTTTTTTTTTCACATGAACATGTTCACCTTTATCTCCTCCAGCACAAAGCCTGATTTTCCATTAAATAGTTTGTTGTTTATGGCCTTTCAAATGTGACGTACTATTCAGTCAAACTGGTTAATGTGAGATACATTGACATGTATATATTGAAATGTTATAGTTGAGCCATTAGGTTTTCTCAACAATGAATTTTCTTTTGATATGGTTGATGGTGCGGTCCCTGCTGAGAAACGAATAAGTTAACCCGATTAAATAACATATATCATTTGAATCGGTCGCACATTTGTCATTTAAAAAAAAGAGTTAATTTCTATTTTGTTCCATGAGTTTTAACAAAAATAACTATTTTCTTCGAAAAGATTAGAAAAATCAATTTATCTCCAAAAATTTCATTAGTTGTTACGATTTCAGTTCAAAATCTTCATAATTTTGGATTTAAATTAAAACAATTAGTGAAACTTTTTAATTGAAATTAAAACAAGTTATACAACTTTTAGAGATAAATAAATGTTTATAATCTTTTAAATGAAAAGAAATATTCTTATAAAAATCTAAGAGAGCAAAACTGAAGAAATTAACTCAAAAATAAAAATAAAAATGTGACCTGCATAACCTAAGCACCATCTGTTTTACCTTTGACGAAGCCGTGAGGAGTTAATGACACATTTAATGTTTCTTTTTGTAACTTTAAAATGTGTACATGAACATGAACTACCCGCTTTCTATGCTACATTCTTACCTACCCTTCAACTTTGTGGCTCTAAATTACACAATTCTACCTTATATTATGCATTGTTTTTCACCTATGGTCCATCTAGTTGTAACGGATTGCAACTATATGAAGAAAATAAGAGCGAGTACAACAAGTGTATGTTAATTGTTGAAGTATCAACAAGATGTTAAATGTTTGTTATTTTTTGATGTTAAATATTGGTCTATTAAAGAAAAAGATGATGATCAATTGATCATACACTTAAAATGTCTACGCTAGCTCATCACATGCATTACCACTTCAAGGGTGTAATGGTCTTTTTCTTTTATTAAAAATATCTAAATTGAAACAACTATGTAGTTTTAATGACTTCAAAAGTTAAAACAAAACTAATAGTACATTACTATTTTCTTATTTACATTATAAAAAAAACATATTTCTCTAAAAATATATTTTGACAATAACACTATTATTTTGACCAGGTGATATAAATTTTTATATATAACATTACTTCTAATACTTCTAGAGCTTTTCTTCTTCAAATAAGGCTCGTAACATATGGACGGAATCATACATCTTCTTGTAACCTTTTTTTTTTGTTCTTTTAGAACGGCAACACACACTCCCTACATGTTACATACAACCACTAATATTATATGTGGGGTATACGTATAACATTTACAAAGTTATATACTTGAGTCAAAACAAGGAGTATATATAGCTAAAGGACGATTTGTGAAATTCACAATAGTTACATGTTGTAACTATAATTCACAAAATACACATGATTGTGTTTATTTGTTAATTTGTTTGAGGGTAAAATGGTAATTTAACTTGAAATAAAAATTGTTAACAGACCAGATTGCCCATAGCTGCATTCCCCAGCACTGCATGCTTGGTTCCTGAGCCACTTGGTGTTGTCCTCATCATCTCATCTTGGAACTTCCCAATTGGTACTCTCTACACCCTTCAACTTTAATGTTATTACACAAATAACCCCTTGTAATGTATAATAGGCCACACTCTAGAAAATATTAGGGATACTATTTTCACTCATGTATTTAAACTAGTTACATGCAACTAAATGGTTAAATGTGTAACATTATCGTTTTTTTACTAAATTGTGACACAATAGGTTTCTTAATCCGATTGATGCTTGTTGATGACTTAATACTGTAATATTAATGTTTTTGGAATTGGGTAGGATTGTAAACCGGTTATATAAATAGTCCGGATGAGTGCATGTAAACCATAATAATCTAAACTAACTGGTTACTGATTGGACATGTTGAATGATCAAACCAGACACACTATCATTTTTTTGTTTGAAATCTCATTTATTGGCGTTTGACATTTCCGGCTTTGTTTTTGTTATTTTTCCGAGCTTCATCTTTTATTAAAATTGCACACTCACATCATTTAATAAGGACTATCATTTATATATATGGTTGGTCTTCACATACATTAGAGCATTCACGTTAGAATCCATAAAAATATGAGTGTGTTTCTTATATTATATGGTATGGTTTTGAGTGGTTATGAGTGACGGAGAAAGAATTTTTTATTGTTGATTGGTATATTTTATGAATAATGTTCAATCCTTATAATTTTTTAATGTTTTTGAAAATGATTGTGGATGAAAAAAAGAGAGAAAAAAATAATGATAATGGTGTAAAATATTATTTAATTGAAAAGGTGAGAGAATATAATAAATTTTAGTGTAATTATATGAATAAAGATAATGAATCCATTGTGAATACTCTTATACAGTTTCAGACGTTTGAAATCTTTGCATGTGTGAAGGTCTATCACTTGAACCATTGATCGGGGCATTAGCCGCAGGGAATGCAGTCGTTCTAAAGCCGTCGGAGTTAGCTCCTAAATGTTCTACACTCCTTGCGGAAACAATCCGTGATTACCTTGACAATTCTGCGGTTAAGGTTATTGAAGGTGGCTCAGATAAGAGTGAAAGGCTCCTTCAATACAAATTTGATAAAATTTTCTTCACAGGTATAAACTTATCTCAAACTTTTTACATATTAATAATTTACTACTCAAAGGTACATCTTGGACCCAAGGGAATGTTAACGGTAATTAGTAACCCAATTCGCAAGCCGACGAAGTTTGGGGATTTAAGTTGACAAATCGGTTAAGTTTAATTTTTATTTTATTATTTAGTAGTTAGTATTGTAGTAAAGTAGGACTCTGATAAATTGTTTTGATTGTAAAGTAACAATTCTAATTATATTCAAATAAGTTTAGTTTTTAAACCTATAATTAAGTAGCCAGGTTTAGGGTATGTATAAGTTGTAACTAGGTTATTGATGTACGTTTTCTTGGTTATAATAAAATGTTCGGGAGTTATCCAATTTACTTGTTCTTACATTACTAATCCGGGACTTGAGGGGACATTCTACCGGTTATGTAGTATACCTCACAACTAAAAGGTTGGTGGTTCAAATCCTACAGGGTGCAGGTTGTGATATATTTATCGTAGTTAAGATAGAAAACTATTGTTACAAAAAATCATGCGTCTACAAATTGCATTTCGTTAGCACGTGTGACTAGGGGTGTTCATCGGATCGGATAACGGATTATTCGGATTTGAAAATTTCAGGACCCTATCCGAAATCCGATCCGATCCGAATAAGGATTTTTCTATCCGATCCGAATCTATCCAAATTTAATTCGGATCGAATTCGGATATATCCGAATAATCCGAATTTATCCAAATAATCCGAACAAATCAAATAACATTTTTTTTCTATTTTTTTGTTTTTTGTTTTTTTTGCTAGTTTTTATTTTTAATATTTTATAAGTTGGAAATAACAATAAAAGATATAAAACTAAAAAAATGACTTGTACGCAAATTCAAAATTAAAACATAGTAAATAATTGTATGAAACCCGAAGAATATAATCTCTAATTTAGAACAACAGTCGATTATTGCATAATTATTTAGGATTATTACTAGAATGTATAAATATTCTTGTGTATTGAGTTAAAAACATAATAAATAGTTGACTAATAAGTATTAGGCTAGAAATATAGTTGAAGTCTTATTCGGATATCCGAATAATCCGAATAAAAAATTGTGAAATCCGAAATCCGAATAAAGAATTCGGATTCGGATGAGATCCGATCCAAATATCCGAATAAGGATTCAGATCGATTTATTCGGATTCGGATACGGATCGGATTTCGGATAGTTTTGAATATCGAATTTTTTGAACACCCCTACGTGTGACAGGTTGAATCCCGAACCCCATAGTTGAATCCTTGTATAACATGTCAAGTGCCTTGTATAATGGGTCAAAAAGGCGAGCTGTGACGCCTAAAAATGGGCTCTTTGTATTAATCTTGTGTGCATGTAGAGATGGTAAAATGGACTGGTCGGATGCTTGTTTAACAGGTTACAACACGACGAGTTGTGATCTCTGGGCTCTTTTAATCAATCTTATATCCACGTAGAGATGGTAAAAAGGGCGGTCGGGTGCCTTGTATAACGGGTCAAGCCGGGCCATGAGTTGTGACATCAGCAACTAAAAATGGGCTCTTTTTAATATTTTGTTTTTCTTTACAGGTAGTACTCATGTGGGTAGAATTGTGATGTCAGCTGCTGCACAACATTTGACTCCTGTGACATTGGAGTTGGGTGGAAAATGTCCTGCTGTTGTTGATTCCTTTTCTAGTACTCGAGACAATAATGTAATATTTAATTTATTTAATTATTTTACTTATTTTAATAAATTAATTTTTTTTATAATTCTTGTGATGTCTCTTCAATAATTGATATTATTTTCTGATTGTAGATGGCAGCAAAAAGAATAGCTTGGGGTAAATTTGGACTATGTGCAGGGCAAGCTTGTATTGGGATTGATTATATTCTAACAGAAAAGAAAAACCTTTCAAATCTGGTAATAACACGGGTTATGTTTGTTATGAATAAGTCATATAGGATAACAACTCGTGATATGTTTTGATACTGTATTATCAATACAAACCACGATACGTTGTGTATTCTATGCGATAGCATTTTTTAATGCTAACTTTGAAAAATGGCTTTATGTATTAGGTGGGATTATTGAAAAGATATATCAAGCAATGTTATGGAGATGATCCAAATGGATCTCATAGTATATCTAAGATTATTAACAAGAAGCAGTTCTCTAGATTGAAGAGGCTCTTGGATGAACCCATGGTAAAATCTTCAATCGTTTATGGCGGTTCGATGGATGAAGAAAGCTTGTAAGTCCATTCTTTTGGTTGTTCTGAGAGAAGTGTAAAGTAATTTGATATATTTGGTAAATCATGCTTTATGACATGAAATATACTCGACATCCATGCCTAAAAACAGTTTTTGCACGGTAGATACTCTAATTTATAAACATCTGGCACATACATAATCAGATATTAACTAGGGCACCACATAAACACTTGAATGTTGTGCAAGCCTAATATGGTGGGAGAGAGAAAGAGACAATTATGTAGTTACATAACCGCTTTATGCGAGTACAAGTGCTTATGTGGTTCTTATGGTTCGTATTGAACCACCCTAGATATGTTGGGCCATATGTGTTTCATGATCTTTAGATGTTTTTTTTTCAACTGAACACATGGCAATGTAGGTTTATCGAGCCTACAATATTGGTTGATCCTCCGCTTGATGCTAAAATCATGACGGAAGAAATCTTCGGTCCATTGCTTCCGATTATCACGGTTAGGAAACTGTCCCCAAAATGTCATGCATTAACTTATACTACTTATATTAGTGCATTAAGTACAACTTTTGGATGCAGTTGGAGAGTGTTGAAGACAGTATCAACTTCATAAGAGCAAGGCCAAATCCACTTGCTCTATATGTCTTCACAGAAAATGAAAATCTCCAAAAAAGATTTGTTTCTGAGACTTCATCAGGAAGCATTATGTTCAATGATGCCATCCTTCAAGTAATTCTTCAACTTATGAGATAATTACTTTTTGAGATAATTACATGATCAAATTACAATTTTGGTCCTAAGTTTTCAAAAGTTACACTTTTAGTTTCAGCTGTTCATTTAGCTGTAACATTTTTTATAATAAGTTAACGAAAATAACCTTAATATGTGAAATGTAATGAATGCAGTATGTAGTGGATGCACTACCGTTTGGTGGAGTAGGAGGGAGCGGGTTTGGAAGATATCATGGAAAATATTCGTTTGATACATTTAGTCACGAGAAGGTGGTCTTGGTGCGGGGCTTTCTTGTAGACTTTTGGTTCAGATATCCTCCATGGACTGCGCAGAAGTTACAAATGATTAAGGCGGGTTTAAGATATGATTATCTTGGAGTATTGCTCATTGCATTAGGTTTGAAAAGAAAGGCTTGAAGATTATTGAGGCTCGGCGATTACAACTTGTCATAAACATGGTTGTGTATGTTTTTATCAATTTGTTTGTTGATTTCTTGTTTTCTAACCAAGTTGTTATACTACAATCAGCGGATTGTGTAATGTATATGTGTTTATGGTTTTATGCTGGATTTTCATGTGTCATATCTTTCAATGTTATGGGTAGGGGCAAACATATAAGGTAGGGGAGAGGTGTAATAACCTAGGCAAATTCCTAACCGTAAGTACCACAAACATATTTTGGACGTACTGTATGTAGATAAGAAGAGAACACCACGGTTAAAGTGCTTGAGGGGTCACCTTCTAGGAAGCTTCAACTCAGTAATGAAAAACAAATCTAATATCAACCTAGGAAAATGAGCAAATATGATATCAAGTATGGACAAAAGAGATGTTAAGCTCACAAGTGGTACCAACCTCAATTACTACCAATGTATTTTGAAAACATTGGTTATGTATGAGAGAAAAACTATATAGTTAAACGTGCTTGGATAGTTAGATGTTCACCTCCAAGTTAGCTTTCAGTCATATTATTGTAAACAAGCTGGTGATTTTTCCCAAAATGTTATAGGCTTGTGTAGTTGTGTGATTTTATTACTATACGATCTAAAGTGATTGGTTTTACTTGACCCGATTCAACAACGAATTACGATATGTATGTACATATGTAAAATTATGCTGAAGTTCCTTACACCACAGATAATTCAATTGCCATAGTAAAAGGAAATGAAAGTAAAGCAAACTATAATTAATCTGTATAATTATTTAACACACAAGATAATCACCCTACTAAACCTAAGATGGAAGTAAGGTTAAAAAATAAGACAGTGGTATTAGTGAAATTAGAAATATTGCTCTAATACGCGTGTATATTTAAAGAAACCACCTCCTTTTACATGTTCACTTACAAAATCTTTGTGAATGTTTTGGAGTATGAACAACCACTTCCTTGTAACAAATGGGGCAGGCCTGAGAGTTATATTATAGTTAGAAAAGTGGACAAATGACAGGTCAGGCGTAGCGGATAAAAATAAACCTGTGAAGTGAAATTACCTTGTTGATGCTAAGCCATTGACAGCCACAACCAGCATGATAGATATGCTTGCAAGGAAGAGTGAGTTGTCGGTCACCTCGTTTAATTTCCATTTGACAGATCACACACCTGGCAAGTCCAGTTTGGAACTATGTTAGGACCTTTTTAAGTGCGTATAAATGGTATATTATCCATGAATAATCCACAATGATTAATGCGGCAAATGGTATGCGATCAAGATTACTAATTAACTATGGGTATGAGTTTCCTACAGGATGGAATGTAAATGAGAAATTTCCATGAGGGTGTGATTTCTAATGTTAAAATCCACACCCTAGAACCTAACACAATCTATCATACTCATTCCTATTCTCTCTTTCTGAAACTGACAATGCAAACACTTCCTACTTTGAAAAGCTCCTAACATGGTCAGCAACAAGAAAGCATGGTCGTATGGTAACCGAGGGGTACAGTTTCTAACATGAATAAAAAACAAAAAGGTTTTGCCATGTCATATCTGACTTGTTTAATAAGCCGTTGGTGCTTGGGTTGACCTGTTTAGCGTGTTCAACTAAACAAGTTGACCTGACAACCAGTTTAACCAATTTATTCCAATCCACCAACTGTTTGCAACTTGATTACGAGATAAACGGGTTAAACAGGCTGTGTTTGGCTTACACTATTTGAAGTGGGTCTGAGTTAGGGTTGATGTCTTTAACATGAATTAATTTATGGGTCATGTTTGGGGTTCAACGATTTAACCCGTCAAACTAACATGATTGACAAACTTGTGGTTTATGGAATGAAGTATAAATATGGCCTTTTGACAATAATTATCTAATTACCTCTCTTTTTTTGATTTTTTTCGCCAGAAGAAACCACACTTGAACTTCGAAACAGGGAGCATGGAAATAGCCTCCTGAGATAGACCGCGACTTTGACTTCCAACAACCTCGCCTAACTCGAGCAGTTCCTGCAATTAGAATACACCATTTGTACCAAATCTAAAGCCTTCATTTCAAGGAAAAAACCAAAGAATCATCACATACACAAAGACATGGGAAAAGCAAACTTAATAATGAAGATTAAACATATCAACCTCATAAGTCATGTTGTCAGGATCAACATTGTCTTCCCACACAACCTGTACAATACAGGTATCTAAGCATGTTATTTACTCATAATTCTAAAAGAAAAAGTTGGTTATCAAAGAGATTAGGTAGAAAATGCTACAAAAATATAATCAGAAAGGTTTAGACCTGAAAATCTCCAGGGTTGTGATTACTCTGTGGACCTGAAAGTTTGCATAGGATATGTTAGTTCAGGACTTTGAAAGATTCAATCTTTATATTATTAACAGGGAATATAAATGTAAAACCACATCATTAGAAGATGGGTTTTATAACTCATGAGATTATAATCATAGAAAAATATTAAAATCACTCATAAACCACACATATCTTTCTTATTATATGATTCTCTTAAGGTTAAAGTAAATTATTCGGAGTTTAAGCTATCTCCCAGTATACAGTTTATGAATATTTCAGAAACCATGGTAAAAGAATTTTGTAGTGTTATTTGATAAAAAGAATTAGTATCTAGAAAAGTAGCAAAAGAAATCTATACTCACAGTCAGCTGCCAGGTCAGCTACAGGATTTGAATTTGAATGTTCTTGTTGCATATGTACAGAGTTACTTCTTTCATTAGCCATGGTTGAAGCATTTCCCATTTGCCTAATGTAGCCATTGTTCCCATATGTCTCATCATTAATTGCATAAGCATCACAATAATCATAGTATGAGAAATTCTCAGGTTCAAAATACGTGAATTTATATGCATTCGTATTTATTGTAGATTGGGTGCTGTCCTGCATAGACAAGTGAATAAGTTAATACAAAGGCACCTACTTATTTATTGAGTAAAATGTAGAAACCAATCAAACAGTAGAAATCAGAACTTTTTTTTCTAATATAGATGTTGATCAGGGTTGAAAAACACTTGTTTGTCTGGTTCTAAAAATATTGTTAAGTTCTAAGAAAATCTCTTTTTGTACTTGTAACTCACAAAATCAGTAAGATGACATTACACAATAATATTGATGGATGGTGTGTCAAATGTAAAAATTAGGTCTTTAAAACCATTTGTAAAACTACTATTTTCTATTTTTGGTTTGTAAAACTAGTGTAGGCAGGTTATCTCATTGAAACACGTGTCACACTATAGAATTCGGTGAGATAAACTCAGGTTAGAGAACTCCGTCACCTTTTACAAGGCAAAGAAACCAGTAGTTTTAGAAATGGTTCAAAAACCTACTACTTGTACAAAAATTAAAGGTGTGCCTTGTTGATTTACCTGAGGATATGTAACATCAGAAAAAATGAAATTGACATGCTCATATGTAAGTCCTTCAAAGAAATCCATCAAGCTTCTACTCAAACTATAACTTATGTCGAAATCAGTTTATAAGTGCAAGTTCAATCGTGCATACACTTTACTCAAAAAGCATGCTTCATAATAGGCAATCGAGCATCGACATAAATTTTGCAGTAGCCTCAAAGCTGGATGAATTCAAGTGAGGCAAACTCTGGTAAAGGGGCGTATTAGCAGATTAAACAATGCGAATCCTACAAAAATAACAATTTTTAGTTACTTACTAGCAATAGCAAAACATCTACGAAACCAGATCAATCAAACTCCAATTATATGAAAATTCAAATGTCTGATTCATCAATTAGCTAAAAAACAGTACGATAACGTACTCGAATCAAATCAAACTACCAGAACCGGTCCAATCCTCAACACTCTTGACCTGAATAGATCATAAAGCACAAAGATACAAAAGATCTCCAACTCACTACTGTAATAACATACCATGTGCTACAATTCAACAAAATATAAACTTGACATAAATAAGGCACAAAAAAATAACACCAAACACAAGCACGCAACAGGTAAAATCATCATTTCCGGTAACTTTTGAGGCTATTTGTTGCAGAAACTCCACGAAACACAATTGCTTCACACAATCAGACGTTTTCCTTTAATCGTTGATTACTTTTCTTACCGACACTACACAATCGAATCACATCAAAACTTACATCGCGTGAAGAACAGAAATCATTTGAAGAACAAGCAAAGTAAAATCAATCATAACTTCGTCGCAGAAACTCCACAAACACATTTCCTTCACACAATCAGAAACACACAACACAAACGTTTTCCTTCAATCGTCGATCACTTTTCTCACCGAACAACACACAATCGAAATCTCGAATCACAGATCAAAATTTACATCACACAACGAATCAATCAAACTCTCACAACAGAAATCTATCAAACAACAAGGAAAGCAAAATCAATCATACATCCATACGATTATTTCACCTACATTGATCGCTACTTTAACATGTAAACTCATCATTTCCAGTACCTTTCAAGCTTGTTCGTTGCAAAAACTCTGCTTCACACAATCAGAAACACACAACAAGCATTTTCCGTTAATCGTCGATCACTTTCCTCACCGACACCACACAATCAAAAGTTCAAAACAAATCACAGATGACAGATCAAACTCACATCACACAACGAATCAATCACACTCTCACAACAGAAGCCAATCGAACAACAACTAAAGCAAAATCAATCACACAATTTCACACAATCTCAGATTCACTTTATACCTGCATTGATCGATCCCTACTTTTCCACCACCGTTGATACCTATCAATCTATCATCAACCTATATATACAACAACGGTGTATGTATATGTAGAGAGAGAAACAGAGAAATGAGAACACTTTCTCTCTCTAAAAAAACTCTCTTCTTCTTCTTCTCTGTGTAATCACTCTGTCTTTGTTGTGGCGCCTTTTTGCAGGGGTTGTTAACAGTGGTGACTCACGCGATCTCCGTTACAGTGGTGGGGTGGGATCCGGTGCGGTGCGGAACAGGGGAAGAGTGGTGGGGTGGCAACGTGTCAGTGACTGTGCGGTGATTTATTTGAAGTGACCTCCAATCAGATCACGAGGAGTAATTGTAGTGTGAGGGAATTAGGGGATGACACGTGGATATTCGTTTGGTTTGTTTTTGGTGATAGGTGGGTCAGCTAAGTGGTGCTGTGACTTGAGCTGTTACCTCTGATTGCTTGTTTGTTCTGTCGGTTGTTTTTACTCGAATAATGTTTTCCAAAATTCACCAAAATAAATATGTAGATAAATTAGTTAGCAGTTTTTTTAAAAGTTAAAAATATAATATAAAATTATTAACTTATTGTTGTTTTTGGTCGATACTATAGTGATAAAATTTAATAAGTTTTTAGAAAAGATTGAGCGTGAATAGATGAGTGTGCAAGATGTTGTTTTTTTATTATAGAAAAATATAATTAGTGCCATAAAACAAAAAATTAATATATCTATAGTAGATTGAAATTTTAATATATATCTATAGTAGATTGAGTGAAAACAGTTGATGGAATTAAATAGAGTTAAAGCTATGTTATTATTTCCGTGTAAGTGGTATAAAAAGAACTTAAGGGAGCGTTTGGTTGAAAATGAAATTTAGAAACTAGTATAATTTTTAAGTAAAATTATGTTTGAGTGGGTAATGAAATGTAAACCCAGTGGAATGTTTCATCTCAAATTCCATTGGTTGTGTGATTTCAAATTCCCTCTCTAGGTGGAAGGATTTTAAAATCTCACAACCAAGGGAAATTGAGGTGAAACATTCCCTTGGGTTTATATTTCATTACTCACTCAAATATAATTTTACTTAAAAATTATACTAGTTTTTCAATTCCATTTCATTCCATTCCATTCTTCCAACCAAACGTTCCCTAAGGGAATTTTAACCATAGTTGACCAACGGTTATTCTACAATGCTCTCAAAGCATTAACTAAATGAAATTAGATTCGGACATGTGACTATTTTTTACATGGGTATTGTACGAAATCGGTTTTTTCAAGTAGTTTGGGTTGAATGACTAATTATAGTTTTAGAAAACAACAAAACCTATTAGTTAGGTTGGATGTATCATTTGGTTTTACAGTTTGATGGTTAAACGATCTAAACTGGCTTTTTAAACATAGACATGGTTTGTACTACAAAATTTAAAATTATAAATATGGTTTGTGATTATAATATAAATACACACATTATTACAAATTGTAGAAATAAAAAAATATAAAAACAATAAAAGTTTTAGGACCACTACGTCAAAACCAACATGCTAACGGTTTGGATCTCAGACCGATTAAACTGCCCAACTTGCTTCATTTTAGACAACTAGATTGATTCCAATGTTTATGAATACCTCTAACGTTAACTCTATAAACTTGTAAATTCATCTTTTGAAAATATTTATAAATTGTGAATTAATGTTTGTGACTTTAGTTGAAAATTTTGTATATGTAATGAATCATGATCATATAGAAGGAAAATTTACGTATAAAAGTTATAAATTAACATTAGAAATCTATGAAATTTCATGCTAATAAAAATAAAATATTTTCTTATTTATTCCTAAATATAATAATAAATGGTATGATATGCAACAAGGAAATAAGTTCAAAAGTTGGTAAGCGGTACATCATACAAGACATACTCTTCCTCAATACAAACAATAGTTGATTACGTTAAAAGTATTTAAACTCTAATGAAATGTTTAAAATAATATTTTTTCATTACACTAAACTAAAATAATCATACAAGATAAAACCTATTGACAAAGTTTAATAATATGTTAAGATCAGTAGATCGGTTCTTTTTTCATATTGTTTCGCTCTTACAAAATGTAAATAAAAGCAGTTTTGGGTGGAGCGTTGGTGGTTGAATTCGATGATAAAATCATTTGAAGTTAGAATTGTAAAACTCTAATTGAGATCAAGAGTTTGAGTCCAGTTTATAACATGATATTGAAAGTTACTTGTTGTGTAGATTAGTTAGGGTAATATCTAGTCGTATAAAAAATAGAAGCATTTTCAATTATTAGTTAGATGTTTGTTTTTTTTAAAGTGACAAATCAGACACCCCAAAAATCTACTTCTAGAAATAGTTATACCTGCTTTAAAAGAATTAGAGCTACACCACTTCGGGTTCTTATTTTATAAAAACAAAGGATACGTTACTACTTAGGAGTATGAGTAAGAGCCAAGATATCATTAAGTTCCAACTTCACTGGTTAAAAATAAAGTTTAAGTTTAGCTGATTTTAAGCTTTATCTTTAAATTTTTGCTTAACTTGTGGCTGACTCTTATTTTTACTTATCTTATCCATTCATATTAATTTATTGACTATTTTATTTACGTTTTTTTAATTTTAATCATGTATAACAATATAACATAATATATAGAAAACTTTTATGTTGTTAATATTGTGTATTGTACTGTATAAAAATTATCTTCCCTATATAATAAATAAAAGATTGTATAATAAAAGACTAATTCAAACTCCTTAATCAAGTTTCATGTATAAAGCTACGCCGAACTTTTTGAGTAAATGAGTTTTAATTTAGGCTTAAGCTATTTGGAATTTCAGGAACAATTCTATTTTGTGTCCCCATCACATTAGTAACATCATCAAGATTTTTCACTCTATTGTTTCGTATTTTTTTCCATGTTTTGTCAATATAAATTGTAAAGTGAGCTTAGCATGAAATGAGTGGCTAAAAAAACTTTTTTTTATGTAATTTGTTTTGGTCTTGACTCTTCTTGAGCCAACCGGTTATTTATATATCATCTGTTGTTAAAAAAACCATCAAATTTTATTTAGTATTTAAAACTCTACAAGAAATTATGTATAACTAATCAACTATATTTGAAAGTAAAAGTACACTTACAAAAGAAAATTGATTAAATCAAGTCTTTTAATTGTGTTAAATACAATTACAATAAACTCTAACTGATATATTCTATCTAAAATATTCGAGTTTTAATAATCCAAATTTTAAATAGCTTATAACGGTTGAACTTATCCTCAACCTTTATTAATACTTGGATAGGATATTCGTAACTTTTTTTTAAACCATTCAAACAAAATACTTTATTTATTAGGAAAAAAAAGATTCACATGTGAAAGTTGTAACAATTATTGTTTTTGTTTTAATATTGAGTTAAAGTCTTGAAAGGACAATAAGCCGCCCACCAATTTCCCAACCGAATCCTAGATATTGTGTTGGATATGATGAACCACATGTGGCTTTGATCACTCATAGATTATTAAATTTGATCAAAGGAGTTCACCAAATGTGTAACTACCTCCCCACCAAATGTTACTCTCAAGCAATCCTAATCACTTGGGTTAGTGACTAACACTTTGAATTTTTATATTAGAAAGTATCATCCTTTGAGTTTCAAGATTATTGTAGATGTGGCTAGTAGTCAGTGACTAACACTTTGAATTGTTAACATGTTTATATTTGGATTATAACTCGTTTGGAATTATTAAGTGAATTGTGTTTGAATCAATTCACATTCAACCCATTTCTCTAACTAAGGGTTAATTGAATTGATCGAACCATATTTTCTAGTAACTTAATAGGTTGTGAAAATATATCGATTATGAAAAGCTAAAACAATAGTTTTACGTTTGGTTTCAACTCTTAACCAAACCTGTCTGGCTCATACTCCCAGCTAGGATGTTTAGTGGTTCAATTGGATGTTAACATTATTTGAATTGACTTCGGATTGGAAATATTGAATGAAGCATGTTTGAATCGATCCACATTAAACCCACATTTAGAACCACATATTAGCCAAAACATATTTTCATTAACTTAATTGCTTGTAACTAAAAAAGTGGTATTGGAAAGTTGAAACAAACGTTATAGGTTTAGTTTTGCTCATACTACAATCGAACAAGCTCATGCTCACGCCTAGGATGTCTAGTGCTTCAAGTGAATGTTTATAAAATCATCTTACCTTTGATCCTTGATCTTCAACCAAACTTTTTCCATTGTCAATGTCAATATAATCGGTATCATAATGTCTCAAAAACATGACATTCTACAGTCACCAACAAATACAACCTATTAGGAGGACGGTAGGGGGAAAGTCTTATAAGCTCAAAAAAACTAAACAACAATTAAAGTTGCGGATCAATGATTTTAATCTATAGGAGATTTTGATGCAAATCAAAAAAATCAATCCCTTTCTAGTGGTTACCTTCTAAGGTTGATAGTGAGTCGAGTACTCGTAATCTCAATCTCATACTTCTTTATAAAATTGTGTGTCATACTCATTTCATACTAGTTAGTTACCTATTACTAGATACTAGACTAATTTAAAGGTTTAAGGTCTTATGTAGTTTCGTTTACTTGTTATGAAGCACATTACTCAAAATTTAATCTAAAAACCATCTAATAACTGCCTTTAAATATAAAATATTTTACCACACTTCAAACATTACTATAATTATAACAACTTTAAGTTACTAGTAACTTCTAATTACTATTGTTTTTTATATTAAGATATATAACATATTGATATATACTATTTGAAGAGGGTAAACTAATTTATGTAATATGTATCACATGGTACCGTATGCTTTTCAAACCTCTGAAATTCTTGTAACCTAGTTTCAAATATGATCCCATACCTAGACAACATTAAACTAATGACCGATAGTGATGACAATTCCTGACGAATAGATACCATTGAAGATTTACCAAAAGAACTCTGATGGACATAGACAAAAACCAAAATAAACAAAACGTGAAAAAACCTTAATTTTAAAGATAGGATTTTGTCGTGTTAAGGGAACTTTTGCCAATGGCATATCCTTTAGTAATACTTTAGAATTGTGAGCATATTATTTTTTATAAGATTGCCTAGACTTTTCTAGCCGTTTGTTGGAATGGGCCCTTACTCGTCAGTAAAACTATATTATATATAGATAACCACAAGCTTTATGTAATTGTTGAGTCATACAATGTTAAAAAATGACAACCTTCCTATGCTTTACACATGATATATCATTGTTTGGATGTTGTTTTGTAGGATAGTTGACTGTGGGTTTTGTTGAGATGTAAAAACGTAATGTGGCTTAGCTTTAAGATGTGGAAATGGCTATAACAAATTATAAAGCCCACAAATATAATAGTTAGAATGTTCAAGTTCCTCACTCAATCGATCTCACTTCTCTCATTTCCCTTTTCTTGACCTCTCTATATTGCACTATAGTCACAAATTCGGCATCTTTAAAATTCATCATTCAAGTTCGTCGTCGATCTCACACTATCGCCACTGTCATCACCTCTCTTAGGTAAGATATAAGGCCAGTGTCATGTCTTTTAGCACCACCACCACAAAGTTATCACTATAAGCCATTCTTTTCATTCTTGACTATAGAAAGTTCCTACAACTCTCTGTTTTGCGAAAACTTAAAATGACTTTTCATTGTTTGAGTGCCCCTTTCTTGTTTGTTTTTTCAAAAATGTTAGAAAACTCAACTAAATCCTATATTGTGAGTATGTGTCTCTTTCTTGTTTGTTTTCTAAAAATTGTTAGAAACTTCAGTTGAATCCTTGATTGTGAAAACACTTGACTCAATATCTAAATTGTGTCCTAGATCAAGAAGATGGTTGTTATTAAATATTTTAATGTAATTGGATTAACTAACAACCGATTTGATTATAAAATCCATCAAACAAGTCAGTAGGTGTGGAGTGCACACTTGTTTGAGTTTATTGTGATCTTCAAGATCAAAAACTTTCTTAGAGGCGAAACCCTTAAGCAATGTGGGTTCCAAAGGAACAATGCCCCCTTGATGGGGGTTCATAGGCAGTGCCGCTGGGAGCGGGGTCCAAGAGGCAAAACACTTGGCTCGGGTAAAAAATATAATATTTGGATATGATAATTGCCTCTAACATTTTTCACCCCTTCTCTACAAATGTTGATTTCGAAATATTTTTGGTCATTCTGCATTCCTTTGGTTCTTGAAACACACACAAAAACATGTACGGCGTTTTTTGTTCTAAGTTGTATCCGATTGAGATATTCGGTTAAATCATCGAATAAATTCGATATGAAAGTGATTTTCACGACTTTCAGATTATTCATGTTTGTTTGTTTAAACTTTTCTACAGCTTCTAGGGTTGTTTGCTTTTATAATGACAATACATATGTTTAAATTACTTTATAAGTTGCTAGGGCTTAATTCCTGTTATGTGTCAGTACTAGTTACATTTTTTATAGTTTTTTTAATAAAACTATCTATACTATTAAAAGCAAAATAATTATCCGTCACATGGTTATTTTCTAGCACGTTAACATCATCTTCACCTAGACTCCGGCTAGGATTGTTCATATCTTCTTACCACATTAAATTTACAATTTATGGTAAACATATTGACTTCAAAAAAATTCCTTAGAAATAAGTAGTTTTATTGAAAATATTTTAATGAGACTTAATTTATTTAATTTGTAGCTAAATATTATTGTTAAACTAAAATTTTAAAAATGTATATAATGAGTTTTATGAATATTTATGAATAATAAAATCATTTCTCTTTGTACTATTGTTTATCACCTAAATATGTTTGTTACATGTAATAATTTTATTGATATATTATCTATAAAATATATGAGATTATACATATACATATACGTATACATATATACATATATATATATATATATATATATATATATATATAATATTATATAGCTTTTCTATTTCAACAACCGTAACAAAAGATTATCTAACTTAGTTTATAAAGTAAAACATTTTAATCCATTATTTATAGTAATTTTGGATTTAGGTATAACATGACTTACCATCTATCCTATATATACTTTTGCATTTGTTTTTTTCTTTTATTCATTTATTTACCCAACCATTCTTTAACACATAGCACGCTCACTATTTTTTTGTTTTTGATTTTGTTCTTTTTTTCTTATAACTTTTAACATACGATGTTTTACAATAATTTGAAGCACCGTTGCATAATGTTTATCTTCATTTCATTGTTAACTTTCATCAACTATAGAACTGAAGGTGTACATAACGTATAAGTAATCGAAGAACAAACATATAAACTATTAATGTTTTGATATTTTTATAATTTCTTTCAAAACTTAACAAAACAAGTACATTTTAATTAAATTTTATTCAAGATCGTACAACACTTATATTTTTATTCACGGCGTTAATCAAAATACCACATGATGATTAGTTGTATACGAATCGTCAAAACCAAATCTTACACATTTTAACACTCTGCGGTAGCCGGCAGCAGGTGGTTCATACCCCAACTTTACATGGCATTTGATGTTTCTTTTGTCTATCCAAACAATTAACCCTTTTCATTTTCAACTTACTTTTACAATTTTACTTACATAGTTACCTTAGGAATAGAAATGATCGTAATGTTTAAATAACACATGTCAAAAATTACAACCCATAAAACTAATTCAAGAGACAAGGAAATAGTTGTATCATTTTGAAATTATCTAATAGCAAGCATGTGCTATAGCCTATAAGCTGTAATTTCCTTCAATAATGTATAAATAATCATACAACTATAAATTCATACAATAATTGTGTAACAACTAACAACAATAATATTCTTAAATTGTTATTAAAACTAATACATAACAAAACAAATTAAAAATTAATACTTATAACCCCTAAACTTTCTAAACAGTCATAATTACCCCCTAATTTTATAGATAAGATTATAAATATAGAAGCAAAAGCAAAGATGATGCTTTAAGTCACAAGCTTCATGGGGCAAAAAGACATCACATGGCACATGTTGCAATGAGAAGAGAACAAAACATAACGTGAAAGTGAAGAAACTAAAAGAAGTGGGTCCCACATTGCGATTGTGTTCCTCGTCTTTTTGTCGGTCTATTACTAATGTTTGGATTATAAGAGACCATAGAAAGTGAAAGGAAACTAGACCATATATTACCAAAGTAAAGTGGTAGTTTTTATTAGAAAGAACGGTGAAGTTATCACGTATGGGATGAGATCGTGTTTTATGATGTTGGTATGTTTATGGATGTTGTTAGTGTGTTGTCGTCATGGAGGTAATGAAGTTAGGCACCGGTCGTAATCGGTTATGGGATTATACTGTCCCTTAGTTGTTATTATTATTATTACTGTTATTAATATTTAATAATAATAATAATAATAATAATAATAATAATAATAATAATATTATTATTATTATTATTATTATTATTTATTTATTTATTTATTTATTTATTTATTTATTTATGTATTGTTGTTGTTGAAGTAAAAAGCCATTAATATGATGTAAAGTAAGAGGACCATAAGGATAATGAGCATAAATAACTTGAATTTAAGGTTTTAATATTTGTTAGTAAGCTTAACAAAAAAAGAAGGATTGGGTAATATAACATGTCAAAATGAGTTTAAAGTAAAACGAGTCATGAGAAAACTAAGTTTAGGTTGAAGTTTGTTTTATATAAACCATCAAAACGAGTTCACCCACTATGTTTGTTTGTATGACGACTAGTGAACGTGTGGTGGCAACGGTGTTGGCGGTGTCAGTGACGTTGACAATTGGAGCTGGTGGTTACGATGGAGGTGTTTACTGGACGCCTGGACTCGTTTTATATTATCAAGTTTCATAGAATCAAGTAACTTATTTTAACCCATTGTACAATAGATGTAAACTTAAATAAACTCATTAGAATAGAAAGGAACTTAAATAAAAAATAAGCTATGATTGTCGAGTATATATATCTTAGCGTGTTATTTAATATTTTATCCGTACCACGATTATTTTTTAGCCTTCTGAAGGCTTCGGGTATAAGTCATTACAATCGCATGATAAATTATAATCATATATTTGAAATATATATAAATAGGGACCAAAATTCCACCATTGACTAGTAATGATTACCATATGCAAGTAATACCTATATAGCTTAATGATTTGCCAAAATGAAAGATATTGCAACGAGCACGTCTTGTATAGAAAATATATGTTACAATTTTTAAATATAATATTGTTTATATATATGCTTAGATTAGTAAACAAATTAAATGAGTACAAACAAAGTCTTATTTACGTTTGTTTGTTAGAGAAATATATATATATATATTTATAAACTATTTATGAAGATAAACAAACACATGTTTATAAACAAGCAAACACAAATGGCCATATATATATTTTATAATAACATTTATATTTTTTCCACAAACATTACATATAATCCACCAGAGATAAGTAAGTACTTAACATAATTATCATAAACAAACCATGTAAATAAAAGAACATACTATCAAATGTTTACGAACAAAAATGAATGAACGGGGGATTTGTTCATGTTCGTTTTTTAAGTAAGCGAAAGAAATTTATTAAGAAACCGTACATAAACGAACTTCCACTGAAAAATTTAGGAACTTTGCACTGAACATTCGGTTCGTTTGAAGTCCCACATATACCATGGACACCTCATTGGGCTTCACTTTCATAGCTTATATTTCATAGAACATGTATACTAATAAAACAAAATAAAATTTTAACATATATTATATTCTCACACCCATATGTCACTAATATAACAATATAATCATTTAATGATCTTATATATATTCTTTTTAGATTATTAAAAAATATAATTTCTTTAAAAATATATAAATATGATATTTTTCATGTAGAGAACCTTAAAATGACACTTAAAAAAATTAAAAAAAGGAATTTTTCAAAATCATTTTTAACAAAAAATTTAAAAAAGAAGTTAAAAAAATATTTTTATTAAATTATTACTTAAGGTAGTTGATTATACGTAGTTCGAATCATATTTATATATATATTATAATATAATTTCAAATGTTAAATACTAACTATTTATTTAATATTTTTATTCAAAACATATGAAACACGAAATTCCAAACTAGTTACTAATGAGTCTTTAGATAGTTTGGATTAAATTTGACGGATCCCATTAACTAAACGAGGACTTTTTGAAAGACATAAAATTACCACAAAATGCTTACACGTGAGTATTTGTTAAGTTTGAACTTGTGAGCATGTTAAGTTAAATGGTTCATGTTTAGGCTTATTTCACGGATTCATGAACAGGTTTGAACATAAGTTTTTTAGGCAATTACTCAAGCTTATTTAATATAACATGTCAAAATTTAAGAGGTATATAAGAAAAGAAGCATCCAGTTTTATAGTTTAAACGTTATATTTTTATACACATTTATATAAACAAAAATAAAATAAAAATATTTTTTCGAGTTAAACAAGACGAGTACATGTTAGCCGGTTAAAACTCATGTTAAGTTTGAGTTTATATGTTTAACACAGTTTTTGAATTCACATCAAATTTATAAGTTCGTATTAGACTCAATTCTCTGACTAAAATCCTTACCATTAATTGGTCAATTCCAATAATTTCAAGTTTTACCAAACAACATATGTGCATAAACTAATTCCCCACACGAAACCACCACATGCATAATGACATTTTCACATGCACATCTTCCTCAAAATCCAAATATGGATAGAATGCCAAATAACCAAAGTTCACTAGTGCTACACATGATTATTAGGGTCATAATCCTTTGCTCCTATATAAAACAATATAGTGTTTATTTTTTCTTTTTTCTATCAACAACCATCACTTATCGTCTTATGCATGAAAACGCATTTCATATCAGAGATATTTTTATCTATACTACTATATTAGAAGTTTATCAATAATCCAACGATAATCATCATATGTTTTGTTACTCTTTATCATCATCATCACTTTTGTATTTTTACAAATAAAATGATTCACATGACTATTTTGTTTATCTTTGTTTACGATCTTTTCATGATATTAGAGCTAGATCTTAGATCAAAAGTTTATATTTCTTTTCCTATTTTTCAACAACCAAATAGTTGATTTGGCTGTCATAGCGCCGCCACAAACAACCATTACTCAACAACCACAGATCTCGAGCATCATGAGGTTCGTATATGCTAAATTAAAGTATTGAACCATGAAAACTCTCGTATGGAAAGAAAATGCAACTTGTGAATTGTGATCTGTGACCACTACAATTCAAGGGCTCAGGAATGCATGTGGATTCCCCACAACTTGTGATCTATCAATGCTTAATGGCCCAGTTAAGAACTTTAACAGTCCATCAAGCCATCAATGCATTTAAAAGGCCCAGCAAGAAACTTCAATATTCAATAGCACTTTTGAATTTTAATGGTGTTCCGCCTTTTAATAGAGGTTCACAAACCGGGTTCAGAACCCAAATCGGGTCGGGTTGAACCCACGATTCGAGTCGTGATAACCATTTCAAACCGGGTTTGATAGGTTCCGGGTCTGGTCCAAACTGGGTTTGTATTATGTATTTTAAAATAATATGGTGAATTCATAGCTGGTTGAACCAGGCTGGGTCGTGGAAAACCCTGTTGGGGTATGAAGGAGGCAAACTGGTTTAAACCCGTCAGGTTAAATCAGATTGGACTCGGGTTGAAGGATGACCGGGTTGAACCCGGATCGGGTCAGGAAACCGGGTTTATTGTGCACCTCTACCTTTTGACCAAGACTTTAGCAACAAGTAACCAGATTTTTCTTTGGCCCAACTAGTAATGGCCCAAAACCTATTCCTAATTACACATTGTCACGGCCCATCAGATACGGCATAAAGCCACAAGCCCACAAACATCCGGTTTTAACAACCCAACAAGAACCATCACACACTCACTAATAAAAGATAAAATGGTGATTTTTCTTAGATATATCGGGGTCTGATCATTATCCCCTTAGGCCTCACCTCACAGCAGTCGGGTTTCTCATATTTGCGCAACACTTATTAGAGTCAGTGCTTGTGCAACCCTACACAAAAAGGTCTTGTGATAGGCATGCTCGAACAAATTTAAGGTCATTTGTTCGCATTTATGTTTAAAGGTTTAGTTTACCATTGATCACAGGTGCAAGATTTCGACTCTCTTGTTTATTTATTTATGATAAACAAATGTATAGATTCAAAATCATGTAGATAAAAACTTAAATGAATTATTAACTTAGTTGCCAAAAATAATGGAGTTAATTAAAATGATAAGCTAATCTAGCTTATTAAAATGGGGTAAAAAATAATGTAATTATTAATTGACTATTATTAGGAAAAATATTTAGACGAAAAAATTATATATA
>BJCM01203227.1:0-10656 GCA_018326385.1 Flaveria bidentis | reverse complement strand
CTCAATGTACAGTTACCAAAAGCATGGACCTTTTCACCAACTCATGTAAGTTGGTGACCTTATAGAGATACAACGGAAAGGTGTCCAGCTTTATGGAAAAGTACATCAGATAAAGCATGTGTAAAAAGTCTTTGGAAGAAATCTGTCTTCATAAGTTGAAGCTTCGGAAGACTTTGTCTCTGAGGCTTCGGAAGACTTCATCTTTGGCTTCGGAAGATATTGGTCTTGGCTTCGGAAGATTTCACACTTAGAGTATTTCTGTTGCATGTATGAAACTTCCAAAGCATTATTCTTTAGTACTTGTGCAGCACGCATACAGGATAAGCTTTGGATGTTTGGGTTGCATCAGCCTCTTCATTAGTCTCTACAATATTTTTTGGAGAAAGCTTGACTTTTCACCAGCGTACATTGTACGGGAGGAAAAAATAAATGTACAAAAAGAAATGGAGATGGTGGCAAAACATTTACTTTTTCAACCAGAAAGAGTGAAAAGATCTGTCGTGGGTATGATAAAATCACTCATAAATTTAGCGAAAAAAGATCAAAAAGCTCCAAAAGTGCAAACGAATACACGTGGTCGTCCCAAAAAGGATAAGTAACAAGTTGTGATATTAGACCCTCCCAGATATAGTTCATACGTGCAAGAATGAGAAAACATTCAAGTTCCTCCAAGATATTCAAGTTCAGTGGTGATGACTAATCAATAGTTATTTCAACACGGTCAATCAATGTCTTCCAAAACAAGAGGCAAAGATATGTCATCCCAACAAACTTTAAAGTTTTCATATACCCCGAGGGACGAAGAAAAAAAACAACTATTACTGGTTTTGTAATTCTATTCCATCCGTGTTCTACCCATATATTTCTGGTGCAGATGATGTATATGCAGACGATAATTGTGGTTTTCGGGCTGTAGCAGTTGTATTGGGATATGATGAAAATCAATGGCATTTTATTCGTACCGAACTTATAGCGGAGCTGGATGAAAATGCAAAACTGTACGATGATATGTTTCATGAAATCAAGCATTTAAGAAATTCATTGAAATGGAACGGGATAGGTGCAGCTCCACTTAGATATTGGATGACAGTGCCACCCGCAACGATCTTAGTTGCTAACAGGTTTTGTGTGGTTGTAATATTAATTACAATCGATAACAATGCAACTTATTTTCTATTCTGGTCGTCTCCTCACGATACATTGTCTACCAAATGATTGCAATTCTCTTTGTAAATTGGAATTATTTTATTAGGCTACGATTAGCAGGTGACTATCTTATGCCTTTACCAAGTGGATACTGGAAAAATCTTAAAACACCAAATGCTAATGATTGATAGCTTATATACAAGGCACAAATTCAAAAATATAATGAGTCGAGAAGGACGAAAAGCCTAAACATATTAATTTGTTATAAGTTGTATTATTGTAATAAATTTTGTATTATTATGGTAATAGTCGGATTTTTATATAATATGCAATTTGTAATTTTATTGTTGTAATAGTTGGATTTTAATATAATATGCAATTTGTAATTTTACAATTGATAACTATGTAACTATATAACTATGTAACTATGAAATGCAATTTGTAATCATCAAACGAAAAACATTAATAATACATACTATTTTTACATCAAATCATAAAGAAAATACAATTTTTACAACAAAACATAAATAAAATACATCAAAATAACTACTCCGGAGGTAGCTCGTCCGCGGTGTCCTCAGCTGCCTCGTCGCCATCTACCGGTTGCTTCTCAAAAGGGACAATCTCCGGCCGAAACGGAAGAACAATCCCTTGCGATGCAGCCAATGTGCTGCTGAGCTCCATCTACCACAAAGGCATAGTGTGCATCTCATGCAGCAAATGGACAGACTCACGCAGTAGCTGCATGGACTCCGTTATATACTCCCCAGTAGGTGGAATCTGTCGGATAATGGTACTCGGCGACGGTGACACCTGCTGTGGAGGGCCCTGCTGATGCCCTCTGGGCTGTTATTGCTGATGGGGCTCCTCCGCCTCCTCCTCAGCTACCTCAACGGGAGGGTGGAATATCATCTGATCGCCGCCAACGGACCATCGTAGGTTGCCGTCAAAAGTGGCGGCAATATGATTTCAAAAAAAAGTTAAAAAAAATATTTTTCAACTATAAATACTAACATATTTGCAAAGAAAAAATATACTCGAACATCAAAAACTTAACTTATTTACAAAAAATATAATTTCGACAGGTTCTACATCAAGTTCACAATTGGTTACATCAGAACATCAAAATCCTTGGAATGATCACACGTATTTGGACGACATTCCACTTAGCTGCAAGGTCACTTTGGCAAGATCTTGTCTAGAAAATTCGGAACTATTTTCGGAGAGTGTTCAATTTATTGGAGCCACATATCAAAGCGTTTTCATCAAATTATAAAACAGGATAACTATTGAACCAGTAAGGAACTTAGCAGCAAATGGTTCGATTTGAGAAGAAAGATATCGATATTTCACTCAATATACGATAACATTTACGATAACCGAAACACTTTATGGAATGATGCAGACATTATGGAAAGGGCTCAAGAACAATACCGGCGAAGAATCGAAAAATCTTTTAATCATGTTGCGGTTTGGAACTTTTATAAAAGTCAACAACATTAAAGATTGTATTTCCAGTTACTATTATGTTATTTTATTAGATTGTCCGAATATTATTATTAATAAACAAATAAAAATATTATTTATTAAATAATTACATTGTTCGTCTTGAATACAGTTTATCTGTCGTAAATCGTTGGAATCTAAGGCAAGCATCTTGTAAATTTTTTTCATGTCAATCTAAAGATCTATTTTGAACTAGTCTATGTAATAACATACAAATAACAACTCCTAAATCTCGACCAATATGACCTGCATTTAAAGGCCAAACAATTTTACCGGACACTAACAATTCTTCAATTTCTTCTTGCCCAGATTGCTGTCAATAATGTATATGTCCAAGAAAATAAAGGAAATACGATTTAAATTGTACAACAATCGCCCGAACATTTCGATGAACGCACCACAAATCATCACACGTATTTGAGACGACATTCATAAGGAAAAAATATATGTACTTGTAATGACTCCATAGAAATTTTAAAAAGATACCGATTTTCATCATAATTAGTGATCGGTACGTACACCTGTAAAAAATATCACAATTTGTACATTTTTTTAGACAAATTTAATCACAACTTAACATGAAAACAATATTACCGTACAACTTCCCATAACACATGATATAGATCTGTTGGATCAAGAAGGCTGATGCGACCAAAACGAAATCACGTAGACAAATTTTAGTGCAACTAACAAAACGCTTCTGAAGCCAAGTGTAGAACTTCTGAGAAAATAGAGTTTTTCCGAAGACAAAGTGAAAGATCAACTTCCGATGACAAACTCTACTTCCGAAGTCAAAGTATTCACTTTCGAAGATCAAGTCTAAGAAGAAAAGATCAGAAGACAACTTCCGAAGTATGAAGAAAAGAAGAAGTCCACAAGCCTCGTAAGAAGTAGCCTCTTTCGAAGTATAAATGGCTTCGGAAGAACTTGTTCTTCCGAAACCAACTACCCTTCGGAAGACACTGCTATGAACCAGTGGACATAAGTATGGTGTCTCTGACACTCCGTTGCAGACCTCTAATATGCTGCATGGCGCTTTCTCAAAAGCCACGTAGTTGACCATACTTTATTTCACTCTTTACCTTTAGTAGATAGCACAGTTGCCAACTTTAGTTGGTGACAAAAGGTAAGTCATGGACATGCCATGACTACCTTATCTTAGATAAGACATTATCTAAGATAACTTAAACTATAGCTTTGTAGTATTTGCTTTAGTTAGAGGATTTTAGCTGGTATTAAAGTATATCCGACTGTAGGTAGTATTATATATAATTTCTGATTGTAACTCATGTAATATGCTTGTAAGAGTCTTGTAACACTTTGAGTTAAGAAGCAATATATGCAAGTACCTTGAAAATATCTTTCTGTGTTCATTGTTACTTATTATATTATTATCAACTCTTAGAGACTCTGCTTCATTCGAGTGTAGTTTAAGTGAGTTTGAGAGAAAAACCAAGTGTTTAGTGACATAAATCGATCCTGCAATTGGTATCAAAGCTTTTTAGGCTCTTGATTATGAGATCTTACCATCCAAATCAACTTATTTTTCACTCCTCCTTACAACTCACTCAAAATGGCCCTCAACAAATCTGAAGTAGAGATGAGAACCATGACTAAAGCTCCCATCATTACACCTGAAAACTTCAGGTCATGGAGCAGACGCATGAAAGGCTTCATCAGGTATCAAGACAGCAAAATGTGGACATCCATTATGAATGGCCCGTATAAACCCAAGGTGGCTGCACCTGGTGGAAATGGGGCCATGATAGAAAAGGTTGTTGAATACTACTCTGATGAGTACCGGAAGAAGATGGACATTGACAACAATGCTATGACTATTCTTATGACTGCAATACCCAAATCTATCATGGTAGGGTTTGAGCATTGCAAGTCAGCCAGAGAACTGTTTGATGCACTTGCTCAAATGTACTCTAGCTCAAATAACTCCAAGAAGGACTCACTGAAGCAGCAATTTGAGAACTTCACCTACATTGCTGGAGAGACCCTCAGCCTGCAATACTTCAAGTACATGGATCTCATTTCTTCCCTTAAGTATGTGGGAATCACTGCTGAACTTAGAGACCTCACAAGAAAGTTCATGAGTGCTCTTCCAAATGAGTGGACATTCTACTGTGTCTCTATCAAGAGGACAGAAAACCTAAACACCCTCACTATGACCAAACTCTATGGCATCCTTGATGGATACTGTTTGGAAATGGAGAGCAAGAGAGGCCATCAGACAAGCAGACCCCTGAGTCTTCCGGCTAGCAACGCCTTGATGGTTGCTGAAGGCTCAGGACTCACACAACCTCAACAGTACCTGACATACACAGAACAACCATCCTGCTTATTTGGACAATACATTTCCAGAGACTCCAAGGTCTCAACAGGCTTAGCATGGTCCCTTTCAAGACAACTATGCCTTTGTTTCAGGAAATGGACACTCTAGTGATTTTTAGTACTGCTTTGATGATCTAGAGTGCTTCAGTCCAGATGATGTAGAATATGTGGTTATTGTTTAACAAATGGCTTTTTTAACCTACAGAGCAAAGAAGTTCTTCAAGAGAACTGGAAGGTAGTTTCCCCAGAACCCAACCAACAAGAAATTTGGGTTTGACAAAACCAAGGCCAAATGTTACAACTGTAACCAGCTTGGTCATTTTGCAAGGGAATGCAAGGCTTCCAAATCAAATCCGGGAACCCCACAGGCCTCCACACATCCCTCTACATCAAACCCCTTTGGAAAGTTGACTTAGACATCTGCAATGGCTCAAGAAGTTGACTGGAGCTTTATGGTGTAGGATGTGACTCCTGCTCAAGCACTCATGGCAGGAACAGACGACAACAAGGTATATGAACATCTCTGTACTCCTGCATGTATTTCTAAGGTTAAACTGTATCAGGACTATAATATGGAATTAAATCTGATATTGAGTCTTTAAATGTTTTGAAATTTGATTTTAAAAGGGTTGAATCTGACTACCAAAGAAAAATTGAAGAGTTAGAGAAAATTGTGTCCTTATTAAAATATGAACACACAAATTATAAGACTCAAATAAAGGATTTAATATCCAAATTGTCTGAGGATCAAGCCCAGCTTGTCACTTCTAAGTCTCAAGCCAGGAAGTATGCTATTTCTAAGCAAAACTTCCAATCTATTATTGCATCATCCTCCTATTCCAAAATTTGTTATCAAAACAAAGGAGGGTTGGGGACCAATGAAATTGCTCCACCACATTCTTATGAGTCTATAAGGCAACCTAGATGTGGTACTAAAGAGCAAGAGGTCCCATCTACTGACCCATCTTCACTTAAGTTGAAGAATGATGCAATAATAAAGGCCACCACAGGGAAAGAACAGGTAAATCAACCCACTTCTCCGAGTAATGATCAAATCCTAACCACCAAAGCCAGAAGAAGCAGAGCTAAAGCAACAAGAAGAACTGCCAAGAAAGTGACTGAGTCCAAACTAATGATTGACCCAAAACAAAAAGGTGTATTCATCTCAGCTGGATTCTAGGTGGTAGGTAACTCTGATTTAGGAAAGGAGTGTAGTACCAACACTCCTGTCCTACAAAAGGATCAGAAGTTAAAGGTAAAGGTTTCTGATGAAGAGAAAAGGAACAAGAAACAACAATCCTCAAGGTCCCAGAAGACTAACATTACATGCATAATGTGTGGTCTACATAACCATATGGCCAAAGATTGTTAAAAAGGAAAGAGTCAGGGAAGGTTTCTCATTTGGACCCTATCAAATGGTCCAAGTGATGAAAAAGGGAAAGTTGGTTTCCGAAGCAAGGTTGCTTTCGAAAGAATATCATTCTTCCGAAGGGAAAATGGCTTCGGAAGCTAAAGCTGTTAAAAATGAAAAGAACAAAAAAACTCCCTTGAAACCATCCCAGAAGAAGACTGCTTCGGAAGAAAAGGTGGTAAAGGGTTCTTCCAAAAAGAAAGAAGCTTCGGAAGAATGTCATGCTACAAAAGCCTTAAAAGACTCATCCTCTTTGATCAACCAAAGGATGGATTGGAAGATCAAGAAAGATGCTACAACCCAAACCTCTTCTTCAAAGACATCCATTGAACCCCTATTTTTAACTTTTGGTTCAATTATGTCACTATGATTGGAAGAATCCAAGACCAACAAGGCTTGGGTTTCCATTCAAAACTAATCATCTCATCTTATGTGCAAGGACATCCATATGACAAGAATAATAATATTTGGATTGTGGATAGTGGATGCTCCAGGCACATGACAGGGAATAGATCTCTCTTTCAACAATTTCAACATTATGATGGTGGTCCTATCTAGTTTGGAGGTGAGGCCGGAGGATATATTTCTGGCAAAGGAAGTATATCCAATGGAAAGTTAAAAGTTTACAAAGTTCACTTTGTCAAACAGCTTGAACACAACCTGTTAAGTGTTTCTCAATTTTGTGATAAAAAACATCATATGCTTTTCACAGAACATGAGTGCATTATCCTCAAACCAGGGATGACAATTCCTCCAGAACTGGTGCTTCTTAGATCTCCCAGGAAAGGGGATATGTACAAGCTAGATATGAACAATGCTTCCCCAATGGGTGAAGTCTCATGTTTTTTTTCCAAAGCTGATGGTGATGAGTCAACACTATGGCATAAACAAATGTGTCATGTAAATTTTAATACAATAAATAAATTGGCTAAAAATAACTTGGTACATGATTTGCTTAGAAAGAAATTTTTCTGCAAAGATAACTGTCTTGCATGCCTAAAAGGGAAGCAACACAAGGCATCTCATAAATCCAAAGTTGTTAACTCTATCACCACTCCATTATACTTATTGCACATAGATCTATTTGGTCCCACAAGTATAATGAGCATTAGAAGGAAATCATACTATCTTGTGATTGTTGATGATTTTACAAAATTTACATGGGTATTCTTTTTAAGATCTAAAGATGAAACTGTTGAAACACTAAAATCTTTTATTCTTAAAATAGAAAATCAAATTGATCATAAGGTTAAGATAATTAGAAGTTATCAAGGGACTGAGTTTAAGAACTTTATTCTTGACTTATTCTGTAACTCAAAAGGGATTGCTAGACAATATAGTGCTCCCAGAACTCCTCATCAAAATGGTGTTACTGAGAGGAGAAAAAAGACACTTATTGAGGCTGCTCGAACTATGTTAGTTGATTCCAAACTACCTCTAACATTTTGGGCAGAGGCAGTCAGCATTGCATGCTATGTGCAGAACAAAGTTCTTGTATTTAAGCCACATGAAAAAACCCCTTATGAGCAATGGAACAAGAGGCCACCGTTCATTGGCTTTCTAAGATCCTTTAGCAGCAGGTGTACCATACTTAAGAGAAAGGACAATTTGGCAAAATTTGCTGAAAAGCCAGATGATGCTATCTTTTTTGGATACTCTTCTAGCTCTAAAGCTTATAGAGTATACAATATCAAGAATCAACAATTTGATGAATCATCCAACATAGTTGTTAATGAGCACACTCCTTGTGTTAGGGGGAATGGACCTCATCATATTTTTTATTTAAAATTATTTCCAAACTATTCTAAACCATCTTGTGAGAATGTTTCAGCTGGAACATGTACTCAAGGAAATTCAGAAGATACCCAATTATTTGAGTTATCCAACCCTATTCTAAGTTCTCCAAGAGCTACAACAAATCAAGCTTCCACTATTGGCAGATCTGACAGTATAACCATCTCAAGGAATAGTGGAGCTTTAACCAGTGAATCACCTGTTGTTCCTCAAAGTTCATCAGGTGACCCAACACAACACCAAGCTGATGGAAGTAGCATTCTAAATGAACATGCAATTGTTAATGCTACTTCATAGTCAAAAAATGATGATGTTCTCATTCATTCAATCAGTCCTCATTGAATGAATTTGAAACAGTAGCTGGACAAAGTGTTCTTCCTCATGAGCAAAATATGTCCAATATGAATCTATATTTGCAACTGGAAGTGATTCCTCATCTATGAATTCATAACACTCATCCAGCTGAAAACATCATAGGGGATGTCTTTGAAGGCGTGAAAACAAGAGGACAGACTCATCATGGGAATGTCTGCCTGTACTCATGCTTCCTATCTCATATGGAACCCAAGAAGATAGAAGAAGCCTTGAAAGATAGTAGTTGGGTTGAATCGATACAAGAGGATCTGTTTCAATTCAAGAGACAAAAGGTTTGGAACCTATGTCCGTTACCATCTAGTCAAGTACCTATAGGCACTAAATGGGTTTTTAGAAACAAGAGAGATGACAGAGGCTTGATTATCAAGAACAAGGCAAGACTGGTGGTTCAAGGATACACCTAAGAGGAAGGAATCGATTATACTGATGTCTTTGCACCCGTTGCTAGACTTGAGGCAGTTAGATCTTCCTTGCGTATGCTACATCCAAGAATTTCACTGTCTACTAACTTGATGTCAAGTGTGCCTTTATATATGGGGATATAGATAGGGAAGTCTACGTGTGCCAGCCTCCAGGATTTGAAGACCCACAATACCCTATGTGTGCATATTGGATAAAGCTCTATATGGGCTGCACTAAGCACCTAGGCTGTGGTATGAGACTTTGTCTTAGTTTCTTCTGAAGAATGGTTACACTAGAGGTACCATTGATAAGACTCTCTTCATAAGGAAGTCTGGAAAGGATATTTTGCTTGTTAAAGTCTATGTTGATGACATCATATTTGGTTCTTCAAATGACCAAATATGTAAAGGCTTTGAAAGCATTATGAAGAAGAAGTTTGAGATCAGTTCTATGGAGAAAATGGACTTCTTCCTTGGAATTTAGGTAAAGCAAATGAAGGAAGGGTTCTTCATCAATCAATCCAAGTATGTTAATGACATCTTAGAAAGATTTAAAATGAAAGATTTTAAGCCAGCCAAGACACCCATACCCAGAAACCATAATCTCTGCCCTGATTCTGAAGGGGAGGATACTAATCAACATCAGTATAGGACAATTATTGATTCTCTGATGTATCTCACAACAAGTAGACTCTGATATCAGGTTGCTCCAAAGGTGTCTCACCTAGCTGCTGCCAAGAGAATCCTCAGATACCTCAATGTAGCACCTAAATTAGGTCTCTGGTATCCAAGGAACAATTTTAATCTTTATGGATACTCTAACAGTGACTATGGTGGCTGCAACATTGACAAGAAATCTACATCAGGAGGATGTCAATTTCTTGGTGGAAGGATCATCTCATGGCAATGCAAGAAACAATCATGTGTCTCTACATCAACTGTTGAAGCTGAATACATTGTTGCTGCCAGTTGTTGTGCTCAGCTGCTGTGGATTCAAAACTAGATGTTAGACCATGGATTCAACTTTATGAGCACTCCTATCCATATTGACAAAAACAGTGCTATCTCTATCACTAAAAATCCTGTGAAGCACTCCAAGACAAAGCATATTGATATCAGGTATCATTTCATTAGAGATATTCATGAGAAAAATCTAATCAAGCTAATCAAAGTTGATTCAAATAAACAATATGTTGATCTGTTCACCAAAGCTTTTGATCAACAGAGATTTAAGTATCTCATTACAACCATTGGGATGATAAACATTGATTAGTATACCTCTTTTTGAAAACCTTTTTAATATGTAATGTCTTATGTCAATTCAATCTAAGCCTTGTTACAAACGTTTTCTCTCTTTGAAATTTTTTTCACTAAGTATAAATTCTTCCAAAGAGGAATTAACCCTCGGAAGATGTTTTACATATCTTCCAAAGCAAAATTCCTCCAAGGATAATTTTCTTCTCGAAATAGTTTTTAGTCTCGAAAGAAACGATTGATTACATTTCAGATCTACTTCCTAATCTTATAAAACTCTCCATTCGGAAAGCAATCTTTACTCTCAGAAGCATCAATTTGAATTTGGAAGTAAGAATTGCATTCGGAAGACAAATTACCTTCGGAAATGTTTTATACTCGGAAGAGAGAAACTTTACTGTGTAACGGAAATCTTTTGGGCCCCACACT
>BJCM01203196.1:15826-29029 GCA_018326385.1 Flaveria bidentis | reverse complement strand
GGGGGGGGGGATGGATGAGATATTTTTTACATTGGATGAGATATTTTTTACATTGTAATTCTTACTTGTCTGGACTCTGGACCACCTAGTCCTTTTTTCATTGTCTGGATCCTCTCATAATTTTTTAGAATTTGCTTTGAGATTATATTATTTTGTAAGTATTTTATTATTCGCTTTTAGAATAAATTATATTCTAAGTGTTCGATTATTCGCTTTTTGATTAAATTATTTTGAGGTATTTGATTATTCGTTTTTAGATTGAATTGTTTTGTTACTATTTGACTATTCATTTTATTATTTTCTAAGCATTTTATTATTCACTTTTAGAATAAGTAAAAAATATAAGAGTTAAATTGTAAAAGATATAAAATATTATGGTTATATAAAAAATTAAAGGATGAAAATAGTAGAAATGAGTACAACCAACTAAAATTAAAAGTACGACTCATGAATCACAAGGATTTGAAGCATATGTGATGTTATACCCAACAAACACTTACGAACAACTGGATTACTTTTTTTTTTCATTAAGCCCGTTTTTAATGCATACTAATTTAGTTTAGCCTAATAGACAATTCTTGTTTTCTGGTTTGAAAGTAGGGCAAGTTGCATCATTTTACTTAACATAATTTAGTGTATCATATGTTACATAATGACCATGATCACATCATTCAAATTGCATCATAACACATCATATCATAGCTTGTCATAGTTATAACATATCCTATGGAAGATTCATACAAATGCCAACAATGCAGCCAATTACATACATATCCTAAAATGGGATTATGGTTCTTTGCCAATAACCGGCAAATCATAACAATTCAGTGCCCTTGTGGTTCTACGCCCATAGACCAGCAAAGCATATCGTAATAGTGCTCCTATTGTTCACCACCCACAAACCAACATAGTATATCATAATAATGATGCTACGGTTTACCGCCACTACAAGAAAATAAAACTATTGCAATCCTATTAAAATGTTACATTAAGCCTTTAAAATGTTACATTAGACATAATGCAACCTTTTATCGGGGGCTGCATTAGAAGCAGTTGCATTAGATCTAATGCAACTTTTTTACGACCTATTGCAACTATTTATCAAAGTGTTGCATTTACTATTCTAGTGTAACTTTTTTTGGATGTAACCTTTTTACATTGAAATATAACTTTTATAACATTGAAATGCAACTTTTTAATACACAAATGTAACTTTTTAATACTCAAATGCAACTTTTATTATTTTTAGTGGCAAAAATGCAACCTTTTCTACACTAAAATTGCAACCTTTTTATACTTAGATGTAACTATTATTATAGTTTAGTTACAAAAATGCAAATTTTTTCTAGACTTAATGCAACAATTATTGTATTTCTAATAGAAAATATGCAACTTTTTTATGCAACATTTATACACTCAATTGAGAATAAATTTAATTTTAATTAAATAATCACAATTACCACAAAACAATAATAAACTAAATATCTTTGATCATCAAATGGGATACTTTAACATGCTTATCCAATCTCAAATATTAATATAATTAACATAAGGTGTCAATTACAATAATACTAATAGTAATAAAAACATTCTACTCAACTCATTCTATAAACGGTTGTTGTTTCACAGTCTTTTGAATCATAGCTTTCAAGTTTTCTTGTTGGTTGTTAATATTTTTTCTACATAGCTTCAAGCTCGGCCCTTTTACTTTCATGATCATCTTCAATTTCTTTACGCATTTTTAGCAAATGGTTTTTCACAACTTCAATGTTTGATTTGAGTGATTCCATCAACCCTCTGGAATCATGTTTGATGAGCAAGCACCGTCTAACTTTTTTATCAAATTATTTGTAATGCCTCTGCCATAGAGCCGACGATATCAAAAGTTCTCTTTGTTCATTACAACCAAAAAGGATCCACCATAGCAATGTCATCCTCTATATATTTATAGTTCTTTACATGTTCCTACAATAAAATTATTCAAAGAAATATTAAGAAAATATTAATCAACTTGAGCGATTGCTTACAAATACATTATTCATTAGCATATTATCATCATAAATAACTTCAAAAACCATCGAAAAATGATTTGATAGTATCACAAAATACGTTCGAGTCCAAACATGTAATGACTTTTAGCACATCCATATTTCCATATACTCTCAATTTGAAAAGTAATAAACTATTAAAGTAACTCGTTTAACCCAAATTCATTTTATAAAGTGATATAAAAAAACCATTATCAGCCATAAAAAATATCAAAATCTTTTCAAAATTTAACCTTAAAAAAATGCCAACGTGACCAATTACCGATTCTAATTACTAACATGTGTCACAACCAACAAGATACTTAATGATTACTTAAAGGAAAAAAAATAGAACTGAACTTACAATTTTACGTGTTGTGTAATCATATCTATCAACATATACACGTCCTTCCATTTTTTTACGTGTATGTTCAAACAATTGGGTTAAAGTAGGTAGTTCTTCGTTTGAATCATCGTTTTTCTGTATTCATAATAACATAAACATCAACAAATCACGAGAAAATCTAAAACATATTATAATAACATAATAACATAAACAACTCGCTATATACAACTTAGTTAATAGACAAATTTAAATAGCACATACTATTAGTGAAGAAACAGTCAAGAAAATTACCACCACGTCTTTATTGTCACTGACTTTAATGTTTTTTATACACTTTGATTAAAACTTCTTTCATCGGATCCATATGCTGCCATGAAAAGAACCGAGTATGAATCAAAATATCATTACCTGAAATAATCAACACAAATAGTAGGAACATATGGTTATAATAAAGAACCAAAACATTTCCCTTTCTAATGAACATAAACTAATGCACATTCTCAGAACAATCAATAATTATTTGGGAATGTTAATTACTATCACTTTACAATTTCTTTATATAACATTATATTATTTTTCTATGATAATGCTAATTTTTTCTTAAAAACTTAGGAGAAAGATAAGAAAGTTATCCATGCATAAAATCTTTGGTTTAAAATTTAAAATCATAGATTGAAACATGGACCCTTACATGCTCTCAAAGGTATTTTGTTACTCTAGTTTAAACTTTGTAGTTATGTCATTTAGAACTTCTTTATATCAATAAAATCATGTTTCTTCGTACCTTGCAGAACACAAGTAACAGAAAAAACAACCAACAGAATCTTGATACTAAGTCTTCAAATCCTTGTAACGAGATTATTAAGTATACATGTGTGACGAAACTGTTGTATGTAACCTTGCATCACTAATTATCTGGGAATCTAAAACAATATGTTACCAAACCAAACATATAATTTCATAAAGAACTTGTTTGACAAAAGAAAGCTATAGTGTTGATCAAACACAATACACATAATTGGGTTTATTTACCTTGGAGTGTATGAACCTGGTAGTAACTTTACAAAAAGTTTAGAAATTGATAATTAAATATGATGTCAATCAAGTGAAGTGGAGGTACAAGCTGTACATGAAGTCAATCTATAAAATAATCATAATAAAACATCTATTTATGATTATTGATTATCAGTTGAAAATAATTCAAAAGGCCCGACGATTCTGAGAGAATTCTGGTGTTTGATTGCCTATACTACGGAGTCAATACGTGTAGATACTGCAAAGCCAATTCATGAATATACTTCAAATTCAGAAACTATACTACGAAAGTGATGTTGAATATGATTACCTGATGTTTGATTATGTGCGAAGTGGATGATGATGAAGGCAGAAGACCCAATGGTGAAGGCAAAGAGTTCCACTTGATCATGAATTAGTTGTTCCATTGGTATTCAGTTAATCATATTATTAACCTAAATCAAAGAGGGATAAGTGAATACTGGATTTAGAGGGAACTGGAATTCAGGAGGGAACTTCTGAATATTTTAAAAACTTTAGCAGAAATAGGAGGGAACACATATTTGAAGAAAAATTACATAATTTTAAGTATATATTCATAAATTATATAAAAATATATTTTATGACAAAAAATTATTTAAACATCAAATATTAATAGAAGCAGTAATATTTACAAAACAAAACTTCCAATGTTACTTTATTGTATTTATTGAATTTCTCAACCAAACATTTTTTTCTTGTGAAATAAAAGAGGAACTCTATGTAGGTTTGGATGCATATGATCTCTATGTAGGTTTGGATATATACAACCTATTAATTTACGAGTTGTACTTAACTTTTAAGAATACAATATTTAACATTTTTACAATGCAAACTTTTATAATAAGAGTTGTATATATGTTTTCACAATGCAACTTTTATAACAAAAGTTGCAAATTTCAATACAATTTACAACTTTTTAATTAAAAAGGTTGCAAATTCAATATTTTTTGCAACTTTTTATGAAAAATGTTGCATTAGATATTCTAGTGCAACTTTTTTGTTCAATGAAGTTATATTAGAATCAAATACAACTTATTCAAAAAAAGTTACTAAGAAAAAATTGCATTAACCTTATATTCTAGTAGTGCGCTCTCTTGGTTCACCACACGCAAACTAACATAGAGTATCGTAATAATGCTCTTATGGTTCACCACCCATAGACTAAGATAGCATATCGTATAGCGTAGACTTAATATCTTTGCACTTCGGGAGAATTTGATATGTTGATTTAAATGAAATTGTTGTTGTGTTATCAAGCATACATCAAATGTCATCAAAAGAGAGTAAATGATTATTCGATCAGTTGTATGTCAAGAAGATGGGCATTAGCATAAGAATATGCACAGTTTATTAGGAACCAAACAATTTGACAATCAAGAACAGAACCCGCTCTCATTGCAAGATCAAGGGTCAATGATTATTCGATCAGTTGCAAGATTATGTTTGTTCTCCAATATTGATTTACAATCAGGATATCACAAATTGAAGATTAAAAAGGAAGAGATTCTAAATATTGACATCCTTTTGCACCCATTATAGACATTATGAATTTCTTGTATTAATTCATGTAACATTTATAGATCTCCTTAATCAATTATTTAAGCCTGCGTGAAACATCCTAAATTTTGGTACGATTTCCTGATGTTAATTTTGTGCCAAAATTGCAATAAAAAAAACTTCAACTACCTGATATTAATTTCATGAAAAAATTATTATGATATTAACAAGGTGACAATCAAAACTCATGCAACATTTGCAGATCTCCTATAAATTTTGGACGACGTTTCACACCCATTATGGACATAATGAATTTCTTGTATTGTCATTTGGGTTAACAAAACTCATGCAACATTTGCAGATCTCCTATAAATTTTGTCCTATAATCACAATAAAAGGACTTCAGGGTAACGAGTAAAAACCAAAACATGATGTGTAATTAGGGGGTTAAGTGATAAAAATAAGACATCCTCTATACCATCCTTAACCTTAACGCTCATCCGCACTGTTGGTTTCAAGGTCAAGATTAAATCAACTCTTGTATTTCATTAATACTTCAAAACTTACATTATATAGAAAATTAACATGCACTCCTCAAAACAAGCACCATTATTCCACTAAATCCACTAACTTGCTAACTACTATGACTAATTCAAATTAAAACTTGTTGAATACTTTAAATAAAACATGACTCAAATATTAAACCCATGACCCATAACTGACCCGACTTGACCCAATCAAGATTAACCCAACACGCACACCCCTTATGTTATTTTTAAGGAAAAAAAGAACAAGAATGAAGCATCATTTGAACAATCTTCATCCATATTAAATGCAAAGGATTGTTGTTTATGATCATTCTATAGTGTTTATTTAATCAATTTTCTTTTTCAACATCAATGAAGATTTAAAAAAATCAAGTAGCCAATACTAGGGTTTTGGTACCTACTCGTGTTGAAGTTGTGAAGTTAAAGGAATCAAACACTACATGTGAGTTATACGTCCCATTTTCTTTACTTTTAGGTGGCATGTTTTTTTTTTTTTCAAAATGAGTAGTGAAAGAATGAACATAATAAAAACTTTATGTCTAATAGATAGTTTATTTACTCAATCAAAAGTGTAGTGACTCAATATAAAGTTCAGCTACTGAATAAAAACTTTGGCTGCTCAATAGAATGTTCAGTTACTCTATAGAAAGTTTATTAACTTAATAGAAAGTATAGCTACTTAACAGAAAGTTTAGTTGCTCAATAGAAAATTTGGTTACTCAATAAAAATTTTGTTTGTTCCATAGAAAGTTTGGTTACTCAATAGAAAGTTTCATTACTCAATAGAGAGTTTGCTTATTCAATTTAAAGTCTATTTGTTCAATAGAAAGTTTTCAGGCAACAAAAACTTGCCATAAAGAGTTTGAGTTGAAAAAACGGTCGACACAACTACTTCATTGAAATTTAGTTTTGATTGGGAATACATTTGATTTGAGGAAGCTTCTGATGTCCAAACTTGATTAACTATAATCACATGCGGATGAGTTATTTAGATGCAAGTAAAGCTTGTAAAGAATTTGCCAAGGCACAACACATGCGGGTGTGTAAAACTTGATATTGCTAGTGTGTATGTTTGTGTATTATAATTAGGCTAAGTATCATCACATGAGGGCATGTATTTCACAAGTGGTTAAAGTGTAAACAGATGCGGGTGAAGAACCAATGCGATGTAAGTGAAGAACTAATGAAATGCTTAGAATCACTTGTCATTCGAATGTGACATTTTGACTAAGTATAGTCACATTCGGATGAACAAATCACATATAGGTGAATGTGTTTAAACATATGTGGATGAACAAACAACCATATATGAATGAAGACTTTCGTTTCCATTTTAGCTTGTAATATTCTGATCTAAATATGATGTATCGATGTCACAAAATTTCAGTCAATTCTTAGGCAAATGTTACCGCCTATAAGTAGAAATGTTTTCATTCTATTTTGTAACCCTATTATCAATAATTTCATATTATATGCAATCCATTTTATAAATGATAGCAAGTCCTTATAAGTATTTGTGTTTCTTCTTCATTTCACTTAGCATGATTATTTATTATGTACTTCTCCTACATGATGTTCATAGAGACAATCAGTATATATATCTCCTCAAAATATTGTGGTTTTCACAAACTCATATGGAAAAAAACTAATCTGAAATATGTACACTTTCAGGTGATGTGACTAAGAAGGATGACTAGGGAAGCTTTAGTCTTGGGGGCGAAGGATCGAACACCAAAGGATAGCAAACATTGTAATTAGATATTTGAAACTCTTTGGTGTGTGCGAAACTACTTTGTGGATCAGATTTAGTTTTAAAAGTTTTCACTAATACAAAACTATACACACAAAAGACAAATGTACCTATCATGGGTGTATAGTAATCATCAGAACCGAGTATCAATCAGTGGACATACACCAAGATCTAATCAACAATCCTTATAATTGACTATAAAATTGATTTTGATTTAGAGAAAATGATTAATTTGCTTTAAGGTAACTAAGTTTTTAATTTTTAGTGATATTTTAAATGAATACAAGTTAAGCAAAGATAGTGTTTGAGATCTGATTAGTGAAGTAAGCCTATTATCCTAATTTAATGTACATTTTAGTAACTATGATAAATTACATGGTGTGGCTAAGGATATTAATTAATGTAATTATGTTAATACTTATAAATGTAAACCAACGCGAAGTTATCGTAAACCAGATTCGTAGTGGCAAGAAATGTTGCAATGAGTAAGTTACAAGATAAACAACAAGTCTCTAGTGATGTAGGTAATAACTGTCCACCTTTTAAACATATGATTTCTATAAACATAACTTAATTTTACAAAGGAACTTGATCAATTATATTTTTTAAATACAACAAAATTTAGAAAAGTATAACAATACTATAGATTTCCTTGTTAAGGAAAGAGGAATTGGTGCATGTCCAAGTGTGGAGGAGCAAGCTAGTTTATATTTGGAGACCCATAATCTTTGTCCAAGGGGCTTCACTTAAGAAAAACTATAACTTGAGCTATAAGTCTCCATTTTGGGTGTATGACTAATCAAAACAACCGTTGGATGGAGGAGCACATTTCGACAAATGTTGAAAGTGGTTTGGGTTATTGTTCTAGCCCAAAAATGCCTTATTTTATGAGTATATTAACTTTTGATGTTATTTTTATTTTTTGTTGGACTTTGTTTATGGCTTGTTTATGTTTTAAGACACATTCGAACTTTGCCTTGTATTTTATATTCTTGTAACTTACTAGACCGGTTAAGGGTGGTCATACAATCAGTTTCATAATAAGGAGTGTGTTTAAAATACTTAACAGATCAAATAAAAAACCAGGTTTATGTAGAGGATGCTAAGAACACAAACAAGTAATGAGACAGAACAAAATAACAATAACATATAAATATAGTTTTTCAAGAATGTTGTATATTGCTCTCAAGTTCTTTTACAAGTGTTACAAAGCATCATTAGACATAAAAGAACATGAGATACTTTATGTTACATCCTATAGTCACTATACTTTGAAAGCTAACTGGACACACTAATCTAGACAACAAGATCAATGTACAGTCAAAAGACAAATTGTCGTTTGACTTGTGACTATTACATGTCATAACTCACATCCTAATATATTACAAAAAGTATAAAAAGAATAAAGTAGAAAGTTACAGACTCTCAACCTTAATCAATAGTTGTAAAAGCATGGACCCTTTTCACCAAATTATACAAGTTGGTGAGTCTTTAGAGTTACAACGAAAAGTTGGTCAGCTTTATGCAAAAGTTGATTAGAGAAAGCATGTATTCTTTTTCTTTTAAAGAAATCAATCTTCACTTCATTGGCTTCGGAAAACTTTATCTTTGACGATTCAAAAGACTTCATTTTTGGCTTCAAAAGATTTGGTCTTTGGCTTCGAAAGATTTAACACTTAGAATATTCTTCTATGAAGAGTGTAAAACTTCCGATGTAACATCTACCTTGTTCATACATGCATGCATGCCGGAAGCTCTTTGATTAATTTGGTTGCAACAACCTTTCTAATATAACCTTACAAACTCCCCCTAGGCTGATCTTACCAAAACAAAGAAGGTTTCAAGACCATTCCCTTCTTTATTAATTAATCAGGATCCTTTAGACTCTCATAATACCTTCTCATGTCATAGAGATCATGTAGAGGAAAATCAAGCATGTCTTGCTAGAAATAGACATCTTAACCTCCTTGATCTCTTATGACATACCATCTATCTAGATTTGCTGCAAAGGTCCATAGGTCTTCCAATTGTAAAAGGTTGTGCTTAAGTTAGAGTTGGTTGAGCAGAATCATCTTGCACTTCCTCAGGATGCTCTGAATCATCCTGCGACGTGAAGGTGGATGCCTTTGACTTCGTCTTAGATACACTTTTCATGGCCATCCTTTTCCTTTTCTTTACAGTCCTTAACTGAGAGGACTAGTCTTCATCACCAGGTTGCTCTGTTTTATCTCTCTCAGTTAGGTCCTCTTCCCTCACAGGTTCAAAAGGAGAGGTAGCAGGATCCTGTTATAGATTAGAAGATGAAGTTAGCTTAGATGTAGCTCTGGCCCATGTTGTATTGTATGATAGTTGGTTCAACCTTGACTTCAACTTTAGGAGGAGCTTGACTTGGTAGAGAATGAAAGTCAACAAGCTCTTCCTTTTTAATCTTAAACTTGATCACTCTAATGTGCTCATCCATAGTGGATAGAGACATTAGATCAAGCTTCCTTCCTGAGAATCAACACAACTTCAAGAAGCTAATCATCCTCTGTCTATCAGCGGATTTCTTTTTATTCTTTTGGATAATGGCTCGTGAATTTGCAGCCTCTTCCTTCATTTTTCTTTTAGCAGCCTTTTATTCTTTGATAACTTATTGCTGCAGCTGCTTAAGATACTCGAATTCTATGTACTCATATGATAAAGAAAGAAGTGCAGATGCTAAATTGAGGCTTATGGCCCTCAAGTAATTGATCATGTTTTGTCTATCAACTTTCTTGGCTACCTAAGTTTGTTTAGTTACCACAACCTCTGTCTCAGGAATTTCTTCAACTAGGGAGAGGGTAGGAGCATGCTTGTATAGTTTTTTTTGCCTTCTTTCTTATTTGACCTTGAGGAGCAACCCTGCATCCTCTACATCCTTCAACTACTTTAGCATCTCCATATTTGCTAGTTCATTCAGTTCTTCATGGGAAGAGAGATAATTTCATCTACTTCGTAGTTCCCAGTCCCCAAGTAGTTTATCCTGGCTGCCCTCAACTCATCATATTAAGTGTTTAGCCTGGGGGTAGCCTTGATAGCAGTTTCCATAAAGCTTATGGACCCACTTGAACTCTCTCCCCTTAGCTTCCTCTTCCTCTCTCTCTTGTCCTCTTTAATCTCCTTAGGAGTCGGTTTTTCTCCTTTTGTCACTCACAGGCCTTGATGACTCAGGTAGAGAGAGTTTTGGCCTTCATAGCCTGATGTAGTAGTCAAACTCTGTCCAGAGAGAGGCTATGAAGCACCTTCACCAGCTGGTGCCTCACTAAGGGTAATGGGTGTTGAAGAAGTGCATGTCTTAACAGGTTTAACTACTAGGCCTTTAATCAAGGCTTCCCATTTGAAGCTAATCTTAGGGTCCACCTCAACATTATCAATACTAGTCTTTGTCTATATAGTATTGATCATAGCTTGAACTCCTCTAGAACCCTTTCTTGAATCCTATATGCTAACCTTGCAGCTTACTAGTGTTGAATTGGGTTGGCAAGTGGAAGACCAATTAGATAGGTGCTCTCATAGAATATCAGGTTCAAAAAATTAAAGATTTCATGTTTCCCCTAAGTTCTAGAGATTATCAGAGCCCTTCTATCAGTGTCATACCTTCATCCCATAATTGGATTCTCAGAGTGAGGAGATGGGGTAGACATAGCTCTAAGGATTCCCTCCTCAAACAGACTCTGTATGAGTGAGTCCATATCAATATGAACTTGATAAGGTTGTCGAGTATGGACAATTACAAGTGAGGATGGTGAATCCGCAAAGTCCATACTCTGTGAAGAACTCCCAACTTATGTTATTGCTTGGACTTTCTCCCCCTTTTTGGTAGCATCACCCTCTTGCATAAGTGAGCTGGGGGTTAAGTCTATCACATTCATAGGTTCTTGTGGTCTTGGTTGAGTACTTCTTAAAGGTCTCCTAGCTAGTTTTTCCTTGAGATAATAAATCTCAAGTTACTGATCATTGATCCTTCTTTGTAAGGTAGTCACTTGAGATCCCAAGTGACTAACCTTGGAGACTAAATAGGTGCATGTTTTTGTCAGTTTTTGCACCTTTAGTCTAATGTTCTCCTTATCTTTATTCGAATAATCACCAGGGGATGAGATAATAGGACCCAAGTCTTCTTCCTCATCACTAGCATGACATTTCTTGGATGTTGGATTTCCCCTGCACACTGACAACCTCTGTTGAAGAATTAGTGGGATGGGTTGCCATGGTTGAGGTCTTAAGAATCTAATCACTTGCTGAAGTGAGAGCCTCTTCCATATGGACATCCTGAACAGTTTCAGGTAGATCCACCTTAGTAGTGGGTGGATGATGTGGGTGAGACATGGGAGCGGCAGGAGTACAGACATGGGAGAGGCTGGAGTACTCACCTCTCTTTGAGCAAGGGTGGAGAATAAATACTCATGGTACTTACTGAATCCCATGTCTTCATCATTATAGAATTCTAGGTTGGGAAATGGTTGGTTTAGATCAAGAGGCCAGGGATGGTAGCTATCCACTATAGTTTTAAGATTGTGAAAGATGGCTTAAGGCTATTGGGGGTTGTGTGCTTATCAGGCTAAGCATGAGGAACCTCAACACTGATCATTGGTGAGACGGGAGTGGTTTGCTCCTCCACAAAAGTGGGAGCTCTCGTGTTTACTTCCTCCAACATGGATGATGAGATGGGGGCTTGTACAAGCTGAGTAGCTTGTGCAGGGGTTCTTTTGGATTTTCTTTTGTAGGTGATGGTTATTTATGACTATGTCGGTTATTGTGAAGTATAAGGTGTGGGTTCAATACTAGCTGGTGCTATTAGGTTGTCACCTTGAGCAATGAGCTCTAACATTTTTTTAACAAGGTTGTTTCTACCCCTGAGAAGCCAACAGTAGGCTTTCTTATTGTCTTAAAGATGCTGAGCTTCATCTATCCCAATTTTAGAACCCTACCTATTCTCGTCAATTATGAACCTAGTTTATAGTTGAGAATGTTCTAGATATATCTAGGGCACATGTGGTATTCTAAGGAGTCCATGTTTGCAAGTAAACTAGTATACACAAATTATGAGTACCTAAACTTGACCCCCTGAACCATCCCATGAACTATGAAGGAGAGATCCTCAGGAATGTGGTCCCATGGAGGAGGTACTTCCATTGAAAATAGACCTTTTTTTTCTTAAAGGTTCTGACTGTAAAGTCTCCATCATAACCCATCTGTCCAAAAGATTGGTTAACAACAGATTTGGGGAAGGTGAAGTAGTTTTAGAGAGTAAGAAAGCGACACACATCTAACAAACTAGGATCTTTCTCAAATTCCAATAGAGCAACCTGATTATGTTACCTATGAAGGTGCATGGAGAAATCAGGTTGATTTCTACGACCAGGGTGGTCATTTGAGGTAGCTTTGTTGTGAAGGAAGATAGTGGATGAATTTTGGTTAGATAAGTTTGCAGATGAAGAATATAGTGAAAGAGGGGGAACCGTTGAGTGTATATATATGAAATTGATTTGAGACAAATTTATTGTATGAAGATAAACTTTGAAATTCGGATGTCGGTCCCACCTCTGAAAAAGTTCCAAAAAAGGTAGTTTTTGTTAGAACCCTTGAAAGATTAACATTTAGTCTTTTATTGTATATTTTATATTTTGTACTAGTATAGGGACTAGTTTTGTAAATAGTTAGTTCCTTAGTTTCTAGTATAAATAGCTTAGACTAGAGAGTGAGTTAAAAAGAGTTGCTAAGTAATTTTTGAGAGATTGTGTGCTTGAATTGTTAACTGCTTTCTTACTCTTGTAATTGTCTTAGCTATATCAATGAACTGTGAATTTGTTAATATTGCTTGAATTGATTACAATTGTTTGTGTTTCTCTTGAATTGTTTACATAAATCATTACAGATTGTCTCAATTGATCCTATCAGTTTTTTTTGGATGTTGAGAATCTTTCGAAGGTATTTTGTCTTCGGAAGATTTTATAAAAA
>BJCM01203196.1:0-15806 GCA_018326385.1 Flaveria bidentis | reverse complement strand
TTTTATAAAAACTTCCGAAGCTAAATTGACTTTAGAAGATATTCCTGAGTGTTTTGGAAATTTGCTTCAGAAGAAAAAATACTTAGACTATTTATGCTTTTGAGACATATTTGATTTCAGAAAAGATTAAACTGAGAAGTTTTACTTCTTGAAAGAGTAAATCTTTCGAGTATGAATTATTTTCGGAAAAAAATTGTCCTTCAAATACATATAAATACTTATAGTCATATTTATGCTTCGGAAGATATTTCAAAAAATCTGGCAAAGGTAAATGTCTTATGTGTAGTTATTTGATTGAAGACATAATGTTCTTCCGAAGACAACTTAATGTGTCCGAAGTGTAAGGCCCCGTTTCCGGGACGCTCACAGCTGGTCAATCATTGCACATAAAACATATATTTACATTTATACTTCATAAAACATTGCAACGGAACATTAAAATAACTTTTCATTTCATTATAAATGCTTTTGCAAGTTAATACAATCATTCATTTCAAAACATCGTTCATTCGCATTACAATGCAAAAACATTAAACAGAAGAATGCCATCCAAAAGAGCCAAGTAGTCACCCCGTGCCATCCTCAGCAACTTTACCTGCCAACTGGAAAATGAATAAAAAGTCAGCATTGCTGAGTGAGTTCTTAATTTATAATAAAACATACTTTACTTTCATTAAAACCGTTCTTTACTTTTGCATGTGATCATACATCATACGTACACATAGATAATATCATTATTATCTTCATCAGTCTTTCATTAACTTCCATTCATTCATGCTTTCTTACTTTCATTCATACGTTCATCATTACTGTTTTTCATTCCATCAAAACCATGAACTTTACCCTACCGTCATGCGTAAAGCTGGTACTGGGCCGGGGTTTATCATAGACCCCTGTCATGGCGCACAACAGCTTGGCCACAGTACCTAGGGTAAATTCAGGTGTACCATTCTCATGTGCTATACCCACCGTCATGCATAAAGCTGATACTGGGCCGAGGTCTATCATAGACCCCCCGTCTTGGCGCACAGCAACCTGGCCACAGTATGTAGAGTAAGCGACAAAGGTTCTATACAAATGGTTGGTCATAAAGATGGATCCCGGTGTGCATCCTTCTGGGGTAGCTAACCCGCACACTGTTGGACTAACACCCTTCATTAGGCGTGTTCCCACATACAAGGCTTGCAAGACTTACTTTACTTTCCTTCATTCATTAATGCATGCATTCTTTCATCATGTTCCTCTTTTCATTATCTTCCACTTTACGTTACATAATACTTTCATTTCATTCATTAACATTCAACGTAAAGCCATGGGAAATAAACATACAATGCAAGGAACATCAACATACATAGTTAGCATCATCATACATGGCATCATACATACATAACACACATCATGCATACCATCATGCATAAGCATCAATCATACATCATAACCTGCCCATCATAATATCTATGACCTCAAAAGTCAACTAACATGAACCCCCGGGAACCTCCCAAGTCAAAGCATACATTTCACCTTTTCCCTAAAAATTCAGAAAATATTCTAAGTGTTCATCTGCATTTCCCCTTTTGTTCATCCGCATTTCTTTTTGTTCATCCGCATTTCTTTTACTCATCCATATTTGTTCATCCGCATTGAATTTGTTCATCCACATTTCCTCAGTCGCATGAACTTACTCATCTGCATTTGTTCATCCGCATTTCCTCAGTCACATGAACTTACTCATCCACATTTGTTCATCCGCATTAACTTTGTTCATCCGCATTTCCCTAGTCGCATGAACTTACTTATCCGCATTTGTTCATCTGCATTAACTTTGTTCATCCGCATTTACTTAGTCGGATGAACTTACTCATCCGCATTTGTTCATCCACATTAACTTTGTTCATCCGCATTTCCTTAGTTACATGAACTTACTCATCCGCATTTCCTTACTCATCCGCATTGACTTTCTCCGCATTGACTTTCTTTTCTGCATTAACTTTCTCATCCGCATTTGTCAATGCTCATCTGCATTTGTCAATGCTCATCCGCATTTGTCAACACTTGGATAGTTTTCTAAACTTAGGCGTATGAACCACTATTTGGGCGCATGAGCAGCCTAGGGCACACTTTTCATCAGATTCAGTCCCCAAACACCATCTATCATGTTCTAAGCTTGAATTTTACATTCTAAGCCTTAGAAACACAACCATAACATCAACAAGCATGAACATAGACCAAAATCACACCATACCCGTAACATACATACATTCAAACATACGGGTATGAAACCCTAGTTTTATAAAAAGTTCATACATGAAATTCCAGCCCCAAAATCAGTTAAAACATGTAAAATGAGGGGTTCTAGAACTCACCTTTGCAGCTCTTAAGTATGACTTCTTCCAAACTCGTTTGCAATTGAGTTCAACCACCTAGAAACCTACTAAAAACATACACCCGAACACACACAACACACATAAGCATACACCCGAGGCAAGGCCAGTTAAGAACGCCTAAAAACCATGAATTCTTACTTTGAATTCGACTTTTCAGCTATTGTTCTTCAAAGAATCCGAATCTGCACCTTCTCTTTCTAAAAATCCGATGATTTGGGGTTGTAAGAAGAGAGTGGGCGGCCATGCCCACTTTACACCCACTTTTCCAACCTTTTGTCCTTTTTGACACTTTTTACCCCTTAACTTGGGTAAAATATCTTTTCTTTCTTTTTTTTCACTTTATTCTTCCTTTCTTTGACTTAAAAAAAACCAAGTGTTACAAGTCCACCCCCTTATATAGGTTTCATCCCCGAAACTTGTTATTCCTCAAACAATTTTGGTTAATGCTGCCTCATCTCTTCTTCAGTCTCCCACGTAGACTCGGATCCCTTCCTGTGCTTCCACTATACATGCACAAGAGGAACCACTTTATTCCTCAGCCTCTTATCTTTTCGATCAATGATCGCCACTGGTTGCTCCACGTAATTGAGCCGTTCATCTATCTCAATATCCTTCAGTGGTATAGTCATATCTTCATCTACTAGACACTTTTTCAGATGAGATACATGGAATGTCGAGTGAATTCCAATTAAATCATTTGGTAACTACAATCTTTAGGCCACCTCTCCTACTCTAGCAATGATTCAGAAAGGCCCTATGTATCTCGGGCCCAATTTGCCCTCCCGAACCGAGTGATACCCTTCTAAGGTGAGACTTTCAACATAACCCTGTCACCCACCTGGAACTCAATCGGTTTACGTTGTTTATCAGCATACGACTTCTGTCTATTTTTGGCTGCCTTCATGAAGGCCTTGATCCTTTCAAGCTTCTCAGTCGTAGCCTTGATTACCTTGATGCTTCCTAACTCTTTCTAACTAATATAACCCCAACACATGGGTGTTTGGCATCTCCTACCGTATAACATCTCACAAGGGGGCATACAATGCTGGCATGATAACTATTGTTATATGAGAACTCAGCTAACAGTAAGTGGTCATCCCAACTTCCTCCAAAATCGATGACACATGCACAGAGCATATCCTCCAGCGTCTGAATGGTCCTTTCCGACTGACCATCTGTCTGAGGATGATAAGCCGTGCTAATATGCAACCTCGTCCCCATTGCATCGTGGAATTTCTTCCAAAATTTTGATGTAAACCAGGTGTCATGATCAGACACAATACACACCGGCACACCTTGATGAGTTACGATCTCCTTGATGAAAAGATCATCCAAGCTCTCGAATGAAAATATCTCGCGAATTGGTAAAAAGTGAGCACTCTTCGTCAAACGATCAACTATCACCCATACAACATCGTACCCTTGCGCGGTACGTGGTAGCTTTGTAATGAAATCCATGGTGATATGTTCCCACTTCCACTCCGGTATTTCCAAAGGTTGGATCTTTCCATATGGCTTCTGATGCTCCGCCTTCACTTGCAAGCAAGTAAGGCACTTACTCACATACTCCACCACATCACGCTTCATACCCGGCCACCAATAGTCTTTCTTCATGTCTTGGTACATCTATGTAGCACCAGGATGAATAGACTATCGAGTCTTATGAGCTTCCTCCTTGATCTTCGAACGTAGATCCCCGAAACAAGGAATCCACATTCATCCAAATCGGGTTCTAACACCAAGTGTGTTTTCACCCAATTCCACAACCAGACCTCTCATTCTTTAAGAGTTAAGATGATCTTCCTTCAATGCCTCATCTTGAAACTCTTTGACTTGCTTCATCACATCAGAGGTCATGATCATCTGGTAATCTTTCACCCGAATCGGCTCGGGTCTCTCTTTTCGGCTAAGGGCATCCGCCACCATGTTGGCTTTGCCTGGATGGTAATGGATCTCGCAATCATAATCCTTTATAAGCTCCAACCTTCTTCTCTGCCTCATGTTCAAATCTTTCTGCTCAAAGAAGTACTTCAGGCTCTTGTGGTTGGTGAATATTGTGCACTTTGTACCATAGAGGTAGTGCCTCCAAATCTTTAACGTAAAGACCACGGCTGCTAGCTCGAAGTCATGAGTAGGGTAATTGACCTCATGAACCTTCAACTGTCGGGATGCATAGGCTATATCTTTTCCCCTCTGCATTAACACACACCCTAACCCCGAATAGGAAGAATCAAAATAAACCACCACATCTTCACTTCCATCGAGTAATGATAGAACAGGAGCTTGAGTCAACCTCGCCTTCAATTCCTCGAATGCCTTCTCTTGAGCTTGACACCATACGAACTTCACATCTTTCCGATCAATTTGGTTAGTGGAGAAGCGATCTTAGAGAAGTCTTGAATGAACCTCCTGTAGTAGCCCGCCTAACCCAAGAAACTACGAATCTCGGATGGTGTCTTTGGAGACTTCCATTGCATCACTACCTCCACCTTTGTCGGGTCCACCATAATCCTATCAGATTCACCACATGACCCAAGAATTGGATCTCGCGCAACCAAAATGCGCATTTGGAGAATTTAGCATACAACTTCTCCCTTCTCAACGTCTCCATCACCTCTCGAATGTGAGCGGCATGCTCCTCTTTACTCTTGGAATAAATCAGGATATCATCGATAAACACAATCACTGATTTATCCAACATCGGCCGACACACTCGATTCATCAAGTCCATAAAAGTAGCTGGCGCGTTTGTCAAACCAAATGACATAACGAGGAACTCGTAGTGACCATAACGCGTGTGAAAAGCTGTTTTAGGGACATCCTGCTCCTTCACCTTTTACTGATGGTAGCCCGATCGAAGGTCTATCCTCGAAAACCAACTGGCACCTTGAAGCTGATCGAACAAATCATCAATTCTCAGTAAGGGGTACCGGTTCTTTATCTTCAACTTATTCAGCTCACGGTAGTCAATACACATCCTCATACTACTGTCTTTCTTCTTCACGAATAAGACCGAAGCACCCCAAGGAGAGATACTCGGTCTAATAAACCCCTTATCAAGCAGCTCTTGAAATTGCTCCATCAACTCTTTCATCTCAGTCGGAGCCAATCGATACGGTGCCTTGGCAACAGGATGGGCACCTGGTATCAAATCAATCTGAAACTCGATCTCTCTGTCAGGTGGCACTCCTGGTAAGTCTTTTGGGAATATGTCTGGAAAGTCACACACAATCGGGACATCGGATAGCTATGGTGTTGGTGTATCCACGTCCTTTACATAAGCCAAGTAGGCGCTACATCCACGCCTCATACACTTTCCTGCCACCGCCATCGAAATCACTTTTATAATCATAGTGACTCGATCACCATAAACCGTCACCAAACTTCCATCAGGCGCTGTCAAATGAATCATCTTCTTGCGACACACAATGTTCTCCTCATAGTCCGCTAACCAATCCATCCCAAGAACCACATCGAAACCACCTAAGGTCATCAAAAAAGGAAACTTGTGACCTTCTAATTCCATATCACATCCTTCTATTATCTCAGAAATCCTGGTAGACTTACCTATGGCAGTTTCTACATCAAAGGGCACATCTATATTCTTACTAGTAACAAGCAATTTTGCACAGAAAACAGCAGAAATGAAACTTTTACTACCACCAGAATCGAATAACACAGAGGCTAAAGTTTGGTTTACTAGAAACGTACCTGACACAACATCAGGGTTCGTCCTAGCCTCCTCCTGTGTCATTGTGAATGCTCTGGCGCTCGCCCTCGGTCCTTCACCCCCAATCTTCTTCACCCCAGAACTCTCAGCCCTCAGCTTCTTAAAGTCTCTACTCATGTGACCCTCTCCACCAAAGTTAAAACATCAGACCGTACGACAGTCCTTTGCTATATGCCCCGTCTTCCCATATTTGTAGCATAAGTTCGATCCCAGCCTACATTCACCGATATGCTCTCTTCCACATTTGCCTCACTTCTTCGATCCCGCACCAGATGAGACCACACGGCGTTCATCCACCCATGCCTTTTTGTTACTCGTCGCGGCACCACCCCAACCAAACCTTTTCCCACTCCAGTTCCGGTCACCACCACCTTTCTTGCTACCTTCGGCCACCACCACAGTTCTCTCATCGTACAACCTCCTGGCCAGATCAACCGCCGACCTAAACGTGCTCATCCGGGCGATGATCATGTGCCTGCGGATATCTGCTGGCAAGCCCTGAATATACCTCTTGATCTTTTTTGACAGAGGCACCACCTGATCCGGCACCAGTCGTGCCATTTCGATGAATTTGGTGATGTATTGTTGATGTGTCATGGTTCCCGCCTCCAGCTGCAGGAATTCCTTTTCCACCTTATTCATCTTACGGTGAGGACATAACTCCTCAATCACTAGCCTCTTCAACTCCGTCCACCTCATTCTTCCGATAGTCCGGCTACCCTCAGCTTGGACAATATTGTCCCACTAACACAAAGCTGAGTCCATGAATGAGTGGGCAGCAAATTTCACCTTCTGGTCTTCTCGGCACTCGCTGATATTCAGAACAACTTCCATTTCTATCACCCATCGGTGAGCAGCAGCAGCAGTGCCATTACCATCAAAAGTAGGGGGCTTGCACCTTTGAAATTCCCCGTAGTTACAGCCTCGTGCCGCCTCCGGCGTAGGCTCTTCTTCTTCCTCTTCTTCTTCGTCATCAGATAGAATCGTCTGAGTCTTGGGCTGTCTTCTTTCGCCCGTAGGTCTACTTCTTTCATTCCTTTCTCCAGCGTAGGCTCTTCTTCTTCCTCTTCTTCTTCGTCATCAGATAGAACAACCTTGATAACTTCGGTCACCACAGATGGTAAGATTGTCTGCATGACCTGATGCACCACTTCAACAATAGCCTCTTTCACCGAGGCCCTTAAGTTAGCACTCTCATCACCGACCTCCGGATGAGGGGTCTCTGGTTCTTCATGAACCACATTTTCGGCTATAGGCCTTCCTCTCGTAGCCCTTAGTTCAGCACCAAGACCTCCACCACGTGAAGCTTTCGATGATCTACCACCGGGCATCCTCAACACACACTGAAATATTTAAACACCAACACGGTCATTCAAGGGAACAACTCAGTTTATGTCAAGTATAGTAAGTCCCTAATTATAGTGTCCAGTTGTGATTAGCCATTTACTTTACTCTTCATACCCCAAGCATTACCTATCCTGACTACATCAGTGTCTAAATCTACAAGCAATACATAAACCATATCACATGAGCACATAATACCGGTTAATCATTAAGAAAGTACCTGATGGTACGTAGCTACTCGGATTGGCATCCCTTCCCCTTCCGTCCCATTTTCAGTTTAAGTTTAGGTTTATTTTGAAAATTTACCCATTTCACTTAAACTTTGGCTCTGATACCAACTTGTAAGGCCACGTTCCTGGGACGCTCACAGCTAGTCAATCATTTCACATAAAACATATATTTACATTTATACTTCATAAAACATCGCAGCGGAACATTAAAATAACTTTTCATTTCATTATAAATGCTTTTGCAAGTTAATACAATCATTCATTTCAAAACATCGTTCGTTCGCATTTACAATGCAAAAACATTAAACAGAAGAATGCCATCCAAAAGAGCAAAGTAGCCGCCCGTGCCATCCTCAGCAACTTTACTTGCCAACTGGAAAATGCATAAAAAATCAGCGTCGCTGAGTGAGTTTTATTTTTATAATAAAACATACTTTAATTTCATTAAAACCATTCTTTACTTTTGCATGTGATCATACATCATACGTACACATAGATAATATCATTATTATCTTCATCATTCATTCTTTAACTTCCATTCATTCATGCTTTCTTACTTTCATTCATAGGTTCATCATTACTTCTTTTCATTCCATTAAAACCTTGAACTTTACCCTACCATCATGCGTAAAGCTTGTACTGGGCCGGGGTCTATCATAGACCCCCTGTCATGGCGCACAATAGCTTGGCCACAATACCTAGGGTAAATTCAGGTGTACCATTGTCATGTGCTATACCCACCGTCATGCATAAGCTAATACTGGGCTGAGGTCTATCATAGACCCCTCGTCATGGCGCACAACTGTCTGGCCACAGTATCTAGGGTAAGTGACAAAGGTTCTATACAAATGGTCGGTCATAAAGACGAACCCCGGTGTGCATCCTTCTGGGGTAGCTAACCCGCACATCGTTGGACTAACACCCTTCATTGGGCGTGTTCCCACATACAAGGCTTGCAAGACTTACTTTACTTTCCTTCGTTCATTAATGCATGCATTCTTTCAACATGTTCCTCTTTTCATTATCTTCTACTATGTTACATAATACTTTCATTTCTTTCATTAACATTCAACGTATAGCCATGGGAAAATAAACATACTATGCAAGGAACATCAACATACACAGTCAACATCATCATACAAGACAATACATACATAACATACATCATACATTCCATCATTCATAAGCATAAATCATATATCATAACCTGCCCATCATAACATGTATGACCTCAAAAGTCAACTTACATGAACCCCTGGGAACCTCCCAAGTCAAAGCCTACATTTCACCTTTTCCCCAAAAAGTCAGAAAATATTCTAAGTGTTCATCCGCATTTCTCCTTTTGTTCATCCACATTTCTTATTGTTCATCCGCATTTATTTTTGTTCATCCGCATTTCTTTTTGATCATCCGCATTTCTTTTAGTCATCCGCATTTGTTCACCCGCATTGACTTTGTTCATTCGAATTTCCTCAGTCGCATGAACTTACTCATCCGTATTTGTTCATCCGCATTAACTTTGTTCATCCGCATTTCCTTAGTCGCATGAACTTACTCATCCGCATTTGTTCATCCACATTAACTTTGTTCATTCACAATTCCTCAGTCGCATGAATTTACTCATCCACATTTGTTCAGCCGCATTAACTTTATTCATCCGCATTTCCTCAGTCGCATGAACTTACTCATCAACATTTGTTCATCCACATTAACTTTGTTCATCCGCATTTCCTCAGTCGCATGAAGTTACTCATCCGCATTTCCTCAGTTGCATGCCTTACTCATCCACATTTCCTTACTCATCCGCATTGACTTTCTCATCCGCATTGACTTTCTCATCCGCATTGACTTTCTCATCCGCATTGACTTTCTCATCCGCAGCTCTTAAGTATGGCTTCTTCCAAACTCGTTTGCAATTGAGTTCAACCACCTAGAAACCAACTAATAACATACTCCCGAACACACACAACACACATATGCATACACCCGAGGCAAGGCCAGTTAAGAACACCTAAAAACCATGAATTCTTACCTTGAATTCATTTTTTCAGCTCTTGTTCTTCAAAGAATCCGAATCTGCACCTTCTCTTTCTAAAAATTCGATGATTTGGGGTTGTAAAAATAGAGTGGGCGACCATGCCCACTTTACACCCACTTTTCCAACCTTTTGTCCTTTTTGACACTTTTTACCTCTCAACTTGGGTAAAATATCTTTTCTTTCTTTTTCTTCACTTTATTCTTCTTTTCTTTGACTTTAAAAAAATAACCGGGTGTTACACGAAGAAAATATGCTGAAAATTTCCAAAATTCTAACGAATATCATTTGTAAAGTATTTCTTCCATAGTAAACTGGGGTTATATAGGTGATGATATAGACAACTTAGGACACACATTTTTAGAAATAGTTTTGAATTAAGTGCTTATGAAAATCTATTAAAAGTTAATCATCCCAATAGTTGACACAAGATATTTAAATCTTTTTTTATTAAAGGCCTTTGTGAATAGATCAACATATCGTTCATTTATGTTAACTTTAAATAGTTTTATCAATCCCTTTGCAGGACCGGTGAAGGGTACGCAAATATAACACAACAACACAAAGAGGAGAGTTGCTTAAGAACACTCAACTTAATCAGACAGTGAAACTGGCTATCCTTAAGTAATGACACTAAGAACACAAGTATATATTAGACAGAACAAGATAACAAGATACACAAGGAGATGGTTTTCAAGATTGTAGTATATTGCCTTCTCAAGTTCTATTACAAGTGTTATAGAGCATAATCAGAAAGTTACAAGTACTGAAGATACATATACTACATCTTACAGCCGACCATACTTTAAAGGCCAACTGGATACAAGTGTCTAGACACAAATAAAATCAATTGTAGAGTCAAAAGGCAGATTGCCTTTTGACTAGTGACTATGACATGCCAAAAGATCACATCCTAATCTATTACAAAAAGGATAAAGTACATGAAGTATAAAGTTTACAAATTCAAGACCTCAATGTACAGTTACTAAAAGTATGGACCTTTTCACCAACTTGTGAAAGTTGGTGACTTTACAGAGTTGCAGCGGAAAGGTATCAAACTTTATGTAAAGTACATCAGATAAAGCATGTATAGTAAAAATCTTCGAAAGAAATCTGTCTTCAAGTGTTGGCTTCGGAAGACTTTGTCTCTGAAGCTTCGGAAGACTTTATCTTTGGCTTCAGAAGATATTGGTCTTGGCTTCGAAAGATTTCACACTTAGAATATTTATGTTGCTTGTGCGAAACTTCCGAAGCATTCTTCTTCATTACCCATGTGCATGTATGCAGGAGAGACTTTGGGTGTTTGGGTTGCATTAGCCTCTTCATATAATCTCTACAAACTTCCCCTAGGCTGATGCTACCAAAACACTTGAAGACTTCAAATATTGATAGTCCTCATCAGAATAATGACCAACCCTTTCTTCATGAGATTATCAGGATCCCTCAGACTATCAAAGTGTCTTCTCATGTCAAACAGATAATGCAAAGGCAGATTGAACATGTTTTGCCATGTGTAGACATCCTCAATGCCATGATCTCTAATAACATGCCACCTTTTTGGATTTGTGGTGTATGTCCAGGACAGTATGGGTCTTGTAGAGATTATATAAAGAGGCTGATGCAACCCAAACACCCAAAGTATCTCCTGCATGCTGCACAAGTACACTAAAGAAGAATGCTTTGGAAGTTTCACACATGCAAAAGAAATATTCCAAGTGTGAAATCTTCCGAATCCAAGACCAATATCTTCCAAAGCCAAAGATGAAGTCTTCCGAAGCTTAAGAGACAAAGTCTTCCGAAGCTCAACACTTGAAGACAGATTTCTTCCGAAGACTTTTAATACATGCTTTATCTGATGTACTTTACATAAAGCTGGACCCCCTTTCCGCTGCAACTCTGTAAAGTCACCAACTTACATGAGTTGGTGAAAAAGTCCATACTTTTGGTAACTGTACATTGAGGTCTTGAGTCTGTAACTTTCTACTTCATGTACTTTATCCTTTTTGTAATAGATAAGGATGTGAGCTATGGCATGTCATAGTCACTAGTCAAAAGGCAATCTGCCTTTTGACTCTAGATTTGATTTTGTTTTGTGTCTAGTCAATTGTATCCAGCTGACCTTAAAAGTATGGCTGGTTGTAGGATGTAGTATAAGTATCTCAGGTTCTTGTAACTTTCTTTTATGCTTTGTAACACTTGTAATAGAACTTGAGAAAGCAATATACTGCAATCTTAAAAACCATATACTTATGTATCTTGTTCTCTCATTCTGTCTCTTAATTACTTGTGTTCTTAGTATCTTCTATTGTGGTTAATCCCGTTCACTGTTTAATTAAGTTTAATTTATTCTCCTCTTTGTGTTGTTGTGTTGTAAGTGACCACCCTTCACCGGTCCTGCAGGTCTTCCTGATGCTAGAGGAGCTTCTTGATTTGGAGATGATGGAGCATCCTCTGGCTGCACATCCTCAAGATGTTTATCCTAAGGTTCAGAAAAGGATGTTTCTTTCTTTTTCTTTCTCTTTGGGTTTGAAGCCATCCATTTCTTTCTCTTTGTTCCTTTTAACTGAGAAGACTGGCCTGCAACACCTGATTGATCTTCTTTGACTTTCTCAGTTGGGTCTTCCTCTCTCACATGTTTAGAAGGAGAGGGAGTCTAACCTTGTTGTGGATAAGAAGATGAAGCTTGTTGAGATTTAGCAGGAGGTTCAGGTGGAGCTTGACTTTGAGGGGAGTGTAAGTCTATCAGCTCTCCACTCTTGATCTTCTACTTGATTACCCTTATATGCTCATCCATAATGGATAGAGACATAGGGCCAAGTCTCCTTCCGGAGAATCCATACAGCTTCAAGAAGCTCATCATCCTCTGCCTATCTGCAGACTTCTTCATGCTCTTCTGGATGATGGCTCTTGACTTTGCAGCTTCTTCCCTTAGCTTCCTTTTAGTCGTCTTTCTTTCTTTGACTATCTCAAGTTCAAGTTTTTTGAGATACTCAAACTCAACATAGTCACAGGATAAGGGAAGAAGTGAATCTGCCTAATAAAGGCCTGTGGCACTCAAGTAGTTGATCATTTTGATCCCGTCTTCTTCTCTGTCTACCTGAGGTTCTTGTTGAACCACATCCTCATGTGTAGGACTTTCTTGAACTGGAAAGAGAGTAGGCACATGCTTATACAATATTTTTTTCTTCTTTCTTCTTTTATTTGTACCAGTAGCTCTGCATCTTCTGCCTCTTTCTTCTCCTTTGACCTATCCATGTCAACCAGTTCATTCAATTCCTCTAAGGGGAGAGAAATGTCATTGTCAATGTCATAGTTCCTAGTCTACAAGTAATTGATCCTAACTGCCCTCAACTCATCATCCTGAGTGTTTGGCCTGGGGGCAGTCCAGATAGCAGTTTCCATGAGTCTTGCAGACCCAGAAGAGGAACTTTCTCCTCTCAGCTTCCTTTTCCTCTCTCTCTCTCTCCTCCTCCTCAATCTCCTCAAATGTCATCTTTCTTTTCCCTTTGTCACTCAAAGACCTTTGTGACTGAGGGTGTAGAGAGCTTTGTCCTTCATTGCTTGGTGTAGCTTCCAAGCTCTGGCCAGAGAGAGGTTGAGAAGCACCTTCACCAACAGGTGTCTCAAAAAGGGTATGAATCTCTGCAGCAGTTGATGATGATGAGACATGGCTCTCAGGTTTTGCCACTAGGCCTTCTGTCAAGGTTTCCCCTATGAAACTAATCCTAGGGTCTGCCTCAACATCCAGTTAACCTATGGCATTGCCTGATTGCCTTAGTCTCCTTCTGTAGTTGAACTCTGCAGTGATCTTATCTTGGATTCTTTAAGCCAGCTTGTCAGCATGTCTTGACTGGCTTTGATTGACAAGTGGCAAGTTGACTAGATCCAGACCTTCATAGAAGTTCAAGGTCTGAAAGTTAAAGACCTTTTGTTGTCCTTAAACTCTAAGAATGATGAGGGCTTTTCTGTTGCTCTCATACCTCCACCCAATAATGTGATTTGAAGTTGGTGGAGATGACATATCCCTTGGTATTCCTTCCTCAAACAGACTCTGTATGTAGGAGTCTATAGAGTCCACATCAATGTGAACTTGAGGAAGTTGCTGAGTGTGCACAATTGCAAGTGAGGATGGTGAGTCCTTAATGTCCACACTCCTTGAAGAACTCCCAGGTTCTGTGACTGTAATGACTTTCTCCCACTTTTTTGTAGCATCACCCACTTGCTTAGGTGAGCTAGGAGTTTGGTCAATCACACTCACAGGTTCTTGTGTTCCTAGTTGAGCTCCTCTTAAAGGTCTCCTAGCTAGTTTGTCCTTCAGATAAGAAATCCCAAGTTACTGATCATTGACCCTGTTTTGCAAGGCAGTCACTTGAGATTCAAGATGACTAGCCTTGGAGACTAAATAGGTGCATATTTGTGACATTTTTTGCACCTTTAGCCTCAAATTCCCCTCATCTACATCAGAAGAATCATTATGGGATGAGGGAATTAGACCTAAGTCCTCACTCTCACCACCAGCTTCAGGTTCTTGGCTACTGGATTTCCTCTGCTCACTGGTAGCCTCAGTTGAGGTCTTAGTGATGGAATCACTTGCAAAAGTGAGAGCCTCTTCCATATGGACATGAGGAATCTCAACACTGATCATTGAAGGAATTGGAGTGGTCTGCTCCTCAGGAGAAGTGGGAGCTCCAGTGTCCACTTCTTCCTATGTGGGTGAGTATATAGGGGCCTACACAGACTGAGTAGTCTGAGTAGGGGTTTGTTTGTGTTTTCTTTAGTAGGTGAGGGTGATTTGTGGTTGTTGAGATGGTTAGGATGTAGAAGGTGTGGGTTCAACACTAACTGGTGCTACTAGGTTATCACCTTGAGCAATGAGCTCTAATATTTTTAGGACAAGGGCTGTTTCTACCCCAGAGAAGCCAACAATGGGCTTTCTTAAGATTTTAAAGATACCGGGCTTCATCTATCCCAATTTAAGAGTGTTACCTATTCCCCTTAACTATGAGCCCAGTTCACAGTTAAGAATGTATTAAACATATCTAAGGAACATGTAGTACTCTAAGGAGTCCAAGTTTGCAAGCAAATTAGTGTAAAAAACTGAGAGTACCTGAACTTGACTCCTAGAACCATCCCATGAACAATGAAGGAGAGATCTTAAGGAATCTGGTCCCATCCACCATGCTTGTTTGATAAGCTATGGATAACCACATGGAGCAGGATTCCATTGGGATGAGACCTTCCCTTTCCTGAAGGTCTTGATAGAGAAGTCTCCCCGTGGTTAACAACTTCTTTAGGAAAGAATACCTCACCTTATTCATCATCCAACTGAAGATGCATGTTGATGATGGCCGGAGTGATGAAGACTGTTCTCCCCTGCACTATGACAGACAGTGCCTTCTCCCCATCCATGACGACCTCTTGGCAGGTCTTCGAAAATTCTAGCAGATGATCCTCATAAAGAGTAGGATCAATGGTTTGGGAGGTGAAGTAGTTGGATAAAGCTAAGAAACGACAAACCTTTGAGAAATGTGGATCTTTCTCAGAGTGTAACAAAGCAACCTGGTTGTGTTGCTTGTGTAACTGCATGGAAAAGTTTAGTTCAATTCTGCGATGAAGGTTGGCCAATTTGAGAGAGCTTAAGGATGAAGAAAGATGAACGAAAGTAATTTCAGAGAGAAATTTAGGGTTTTAGGTCTGGAGTAAAGAAGGAGATTATAGAAAGAGGGGGAACCGTTGGGTTTATAAGACAAAGTTAATAAAAGAGGATAAACCTTAAAATCTGTAAGTTGGACCCACCTCTAAAAAAGGTAGTTTTCTTTTTATCAAAAAGTAGTTTTCTTGGAAGTCAAAAAGCTTTCGAAGGTAAATTATCTTCGAATGTTTTAATGAAAAAGCTTCCGAAGCTAAAATGACTTCGGAAGAATTTCTTAAGGATTTTGAGAATTTTGCCTTCGGAAGAAGATTAAGACTTAAAAGTTTGTTCAAGGGAACAAAGCTTTCGAGAGTTAATTTGCTTCGGAAGAAAGTTGTCCTTGAAAACATATAAGTGCCTAAGTTTCGGAAGATATTTCAGAGATTTCTTC
>BJCM01203190.1:0-15291 GCA_018326385.1 Flaveria bidentis | reverse complement strand
TGTTTTGGCTGCTCAAGAACATCATCATCTTCATACAAATCTCGTTTTCAGCAGCTCTTTTGAAGGTGATTCCTAGTCGGTTTTTCAGCAGCTTTGAAAGGTAGTTTCATTGTTCTATTGTGGTTGTTATATCTTGTTGATAGCTTGTTCAAATACATATTATTGATCCTTTGCTCTTGGGTTTGTTATTAAAAAGAAAAGAACCTTAATTTTTCAGATTATGAATCATATTATTAGGGCTTTTATCCGCTGCGTTTTCATAGTTTATAATGGTTAAACAACTTTGATTTTGGTCCATCAAACCCATCATGATCACCCTGGGCTCGAGAACAATGCGCTCATGCTCAGTAAAGATCATGTGATGACTCTGATCACAAAATTGGGATACACTCAGAAAATTGTACCCAAGCTCCTTGACAAAATTTACCTTTTCAATGCTGAGCTTACCAATTGTGACCTTGCCCCTTCCTGTAATGTAATCTCCAACATCTCCTCCAAAGGCAACCGGTCCTTCATCAATTCTTTCAAACTTTTGGAGTAGTGAACTATTGCCTGTCATGTGCCTAGAACAACCACTTCCAATGATCCATAAATTTTTGTTTGTCTTGAGTTGTTCCTGCACACAAAAGAGATGGTTAGTTACATTTGGAAACCCAAGCCTCATTGGTCTTGGGCTCATCAAAAGAATTTGAAGACAATGCAATAGTAATTGATCCTATAGTCATGCTAGAGGGATCATTAGTTGAAGTTGATGAAGAACTTTTAGCCACTTAGTCTTTCTTTGACTTCCACACCACCTCTGGAAGTTTAGACTTGACCTTCAATACTTCGGAAGTTTTGATGACTAGGCCTTCGGAAGATCTTCCTTTCACTGCAGCAGGCTTCAGTACTTCAGAAGCATTCCTTTCTTCCGAGACCAAAGTTTCTTCCGAAGGCAAGTTTCCACTTGTCTACTTCTTCATTTTGGAGCTTCCGAAGGAAATAGATTTTCCTTCCGAAGCTTTCTCCTTCTTCTCCAGACTCTTAGAAATTTCTTTCTTTGTGATGTGGAGAGTACTCTTTGGATTGTAGATACAATCCTTTTCAAGGTGAGAGGTACTCCCACACATAACACATTCCATTTTCTTGTTTCTAGGAGTCTTCTTCTGATAAAAAAGGGTGAACTTGATCACTTTCATTCTCCATCTTCATCTTCTAAGATGATGTGGCAAATCTTGTGGGGTTAAAACTACCTTTGGAGCTTGATGATTCATTTTGTACAGTAGTGGTGCACAACTTATCAGCCTCCTTCTTGATGATGGGATGACTTGGACATGAACTAGAACTCTCATTGTTGGAGTTCAAGTTTGTGTCCTCATTTTTAACCACTTCAAATCCTGTAGAAGCAAAGACATGTTTCTGTGTAGAGCTGAAGGTGGCCTTAATCTCCTGAGCCTTCCTTGCCTTACTTTTGCTTTTTGTGATTAGGTTCTTTCTCTTGGACTTGGTCATCCCAAATATATAAGGCCCCGTTCACGGGACGCTTACACTTGGTCGATCATCGCATATAAAACATATATTTACTTTCATCTGGAGTAAACACTACAGCGGAAACATTCAAAAATGGCATTTCATTTCATTTTAAAGGCTTTTGCAAAATAATACATTGTTATCCTGTTACAAAATACAAGTTGCATTACATCACAAAAGCATTATAAAAATGGATGCCATCCAAAAGAGCTGAGTAGCTGCCCCGTTACTGAGTGAGTTCTAGTTTTACAATAAAACATACTTTTCTTTTGTTAAACTGTTCTTTACTTTTGCATGTGATCATACATCATACGTACGCATAGATAATATTATTATTTTCATCATTCATTCGTTAACTTCTGTTCATTCATCGTACGTCATTAACCTTCACATTCTTTCATCATTACATCTTTTCTTTCCATCAAAACCATAAAATTTACCCTTCTGTTCCTGGTACTGGACCTAGGCCTATCATAGACCTTGTATAACGATGCACCGCACCTCTGGTCATAGTACCTAAGGTAAAGTTTAGATGTACCATTGCCATGTGCAATACCCTTCTGTTCCTGGACTGGACCTAGGCCTATCATAGACCTTCTATAACTGTGCACTACACCTCTAGTCACAGTACCTAGGGTATGCAGCAATGGTTCTATACAAATGGACAATAACAAAGAAAGACGCTGATTGCAACCTCCCGGTGTAGTGAACTCACACACCATTGGGCTAACACCTTTCAATGGCGTGTCCCGACATACAAGGCTTGCAAGACTTTCATTACTTCCATCATTCATTAATGCATGCATTCATCATGTTCCTCTTTTCATTATCTTCCACTTTACGTTACATAATACTTTCATTTCATTCAATTACATTAGACGTAAAGCCATGGGAAAATAATCATACATCACAAGGAACATAAGCATAACATTCAGTCATAATCATCCAGGGCATCATAAATACATAACACACATCATGTATAATCATACAACATCATACATCATCATCATGCATACACATCAATCATACATCATAACATCTTTGACCTGAAACCGTCAACTTACATAGCACCCGGGAATCTCCCAAGTCAAAGCCTACATTTCACCCTCTTTCCAAGAAGTCAGAAAACAGTCTAAGTGTTCATCCGCATTTATCTTACTTCATTTGCATTTGTTCCTGTTCATCCGTATTTGTCTTACTTCATCCGCATTTGTTCCTATTCATCTGCATTCGTCTTACTTCATCCGCATTACCCTTACTTATCCGCATTTCCTATACTTGGTCACTGTTCATCCGCATTTCATCCATTGCTTATCCACATTGACTTACTTAGTGGTTAATGCTGATCCACATTAACTATCATCCGCATTGACTTACCATGCTCATCCGCATTGACTTAACATGCTCATCCGCATTGACTTACCATGCTCATCCGCATTGACTTACCATGCTAATCCGCATTGACATACCATGCTCATCCGCACTGACTTACTTAGTGGTTAATGTTCATCCGCATTAACTGTCATCCGCATTGACTTTTCAACACTTAGGCTGATTCTAAAACATAACATATGAGCCTAAAACATCAGATTTCAGTTCCCAATCATCCTCCATCAGGTTCTAAGCTTACGTCTTACCTTCTAAGCCTTAGAAACACCATCATGCATGAACATAGTCACACATCACAACAATACATCAACATACACACAATCAAGCATACGGGTCCGAAACCCAGTTTAATGAAAACGTACATTCATGCATTTCCAGCCCCAAAATCAGTTAAAACGTGTAAAAAGAGGGGTTCTAGAACTCACCTTTGCAGCTCTTGATTATGGCTTCTTCCAAACGTATTTGCAAATTGAATTCAACCGCCTTGAATCCCACTAAAACATACTCGAATACATACAAACACACATAAGCATAAACCCGAGGATATAACCACTCAAGAACATCATAAAACCACGAATTCTTGCCTTGAATTTGAATTCTTTTTTTATCTTCCTTTAAAACTAAGAGTTCTTTGCTCTCTTCCCTTCTCTCTTTAAAATATCCGAGAATTGGTGTTGTGTGTGACATATGGGCGGCCATACCACCTTTTACACCCACTTTCAAACATTTTGTCCTTTTGGACACTTTTTACCCCTAGACTTGGGTTTTATTTCTTTTCCTTCTTTTTCTTCACATTATTCTTCTTTCTTGTCTTTTTAAAAAATAACTGGGCATAACAAGTCCACCCCCCTTATATAGGTTTCATCCCTGAAACTTGTTATTCCTTAAAGAGTTTTGGGTAATGCTGTCACATTTCTTCTTTAGTCTCCCACGTAGACTCGGATCCCTTCCCGTGCTTCCATTGTACACGCACAAGAGGAACGACTTTATTTCTCAGCCTCTTCTCTTTTCGATCAATGATTGCCACTGGTTGCTCCACATAACTGAGCCGTTCATCCACTTCGATATCCTCTAGTGGAACAATCATATCTTTATCCGCTAAACACTTCCTCAGATGAGATATATGGAATGTCAGGTGAAGTCCACTTAACTCATCTGGTAATTCTAGTCTTTAGGCCACCTCTCCTACTCGAGCAACGATTCGGAAGGGCCCTATATACCTTGGGCTCAACTTGCCCCGTTTACGAAATCGGATGATACCCTTCCAAGGTGAGACCTTCAACATAACCCGGTCACCCACCATAAACTCAATCGGTATGCGTCGTTTATTAGCATACGACTTTTGCCTATCTTTGGCTGTCTTCATGAAGGCTTTGATCTTTTCAAGCTTCTCAGTCGTAGCCTCGATAACCTCGACGCTCCCCAACTCTTTCTGACCAATGTCACCCCAACAAATGGGTGTTCTGCATCTCCTACCATAAAGCATCTCATAAGGGGGCATACCGATGCTGGCATGATAACTGTTATTGTATGAGAATTCAGCTAACGGTAGGTGGTCATCCCAACATCCTCCAAAATCAATAACACATGCCCGAAGCATGTCCTCCAATTTCTAAATGGTCTTCTCTGACTGACCATCAGTCTGCGGATGATAAGTCGTGCTAATGTGTAACCTAGTCCCCATAGCGTCGTGGAATTTCTTCCAAAATTTGGAAGTAAAATGGTGTCACGATCAGACACAATAGACACCGGTACATCGTGACGAGTTACAATCTCCTTGATGAACAGATCAGCCAACCTCTCAGATGAATATGCCTCGCGGATCGGTAGGAAGTGAGCACTCTTCGTCAAGCGGTCAACAATCACCCATATAGCATCATACCCTTCCGGAGTACGCGGCCGCTTCGTAATGAAATCCATGGTGATGTGCTCCCACTTTTATTTTGGTATATCCAAAGGTTGGATCTTTCCATACAACTTTTGATGCTCGGCCTTCACTTATAAGCAACTAAGGCACTTACTCACATACTCCACCACATCACGATTCATACCCTGCCACCAATAATCTTTCTTCATGTCTTGGTACATCTTTGTAGCACCGGAATGAATAGAGTATCCAGTCTTTTGAGCTTCATCTATATTCTTCACCCATAGATCCCCAAAACGAGGGATCCACATTCGTCCAAACCGGGTTCTAACACCAAATGTGTTTTCACCCAACTTCGCGACCAGACCTCTCATTCTTTCAGAGTTAAGATGATATTTTTTCAATGCCTTGCCTTGAAACTCTTTGACTTGCTTCATCACATCTGAGGTCATGATCAACTGATATGCTTTCACCTGAATTGGCTCGAGCCTTTCTTTTCGACTAAGGGTGTCCACTACCACATTGGCTTTGCCCGGATGGTAATAGATCTCATAGTCATAATCCTTTATAAGCTCTAACCATCATCTCTGCCTCATGTTTAGATCTTTCTGCTAAAAGAAGTGCTTCAAGCTCTTATGGTTAGTGAAAATGGTGCACTTCGTCCCGTAAAGATAGTGCCTCCAAATCTTTAGTGCAAAGCCACGGCTACTAGCTCCAAGTCATGAGTAGGATAATTGACCTCATGAACCTTCAACTGTCGGGATCATTAGGCTATAACCTTCGCTCTCTGCATTAACACACACACCAACCCCGAGTAGGAAGCATCAGAATAAACCATCAGATCTTCACTTCCATCGGGTAATGACAAAACAGGAGCTTGATTCAATCTCGCCTTCAATTCTTCCAACGCCTTCTCTTGAGTTTGACCCCATACAAACTTCACATATTTCCGGGTTAACTTGGTTAGTGGAGAAGAGATCTTGGAAAAATCTTGGATAAATCTTCTGTAGTAGCCTGACAAACCCAAGAAACTACGAATCTCGGATGGCATCTTTGGAGACTTCCATTGCAACACCGCCTCCACCTTTTCCGGGTACACCATAATCCCATCTGGACTCACCACATGACCCAAGAACTGAACTTCACGCAACCAAAATGCACACTTGGAGAACTTGGCATACAACTTCTCCTTTCTCAACGTCTCCAAAACCTCCTGAATGTGGTCGGCGTGCTCGATCTCGTTCCCTTAAATAAATCAGGATATCATCAATAAACATAATCACTAATTTATACAACATCGGCCGACACACTCGATTCATTAAGTTCATAAAAGCAGCTGGCACATTAGTCAAGCGAAAAGACATGACAAGAAACTCGTAATGACCATATCGCGTGCGAAAAGATGTTTTAGGGACGTCCTGCTCTTTCACGTTCGGCTAATGGTAGCCTGATCGAAGATCTATTCTTGAGAACCAACTGGCACGTTGGAGCTGATCGAACAAATCATCTATTCTCGGTAAGGGGTATCGGTTCTTTATCGTCAACTTGTTCAGCTCATGGTAGTCTATATACATCCACATACTACCATCTTTCTTCTTCACAAACAGGACTGGAGCACCCCAAGGAGGGATACTCGGTCTAATGAACCCCTTATCAAGCAGCTCTTGCAATTGCTTCATCAACTGTTTCATCTCCGTCGGAGCCAAACGATATGGTGCCTTGGCAACAGGTTGGGCACCCGGTATCAGATCAATCTGAAACTCAATCTCTCTGTCAGGTGGCACTCCTGGTAAGTCATCTTGAAACATGTCGGGAAAGTCACACACAACTGGTACATCAGATAGTTGTGGTATTGGTGTATCCACATCCTTTACATAAGCCAAGTAGGCACTACATCCATGCCTCGTGCACTTTCCTTCCACCTCCATTGAGATTACTTTCGGGATCTTCGTGACCCGATCCCCATAAACGGTTACTGAACTCCCTTCAGGTGTTGTCAAACGAACCATCTTCTTGCGACACAGAATATTCGCCTCGGAGTCCACCAACCAATCCATCCCAAGAACCAAATCGAAACCACCTAAGGTCATCACGAACGTTCTAACGGGAAACTTATGACATTCTAGTTCCACATCACAGTCTTCTATCATCTTAGAAATCCTGGTAGACTTACCTATGGCAGTTTCTACATCAAAGGGGGCATTAACACGTCTACTACTAACATGCAGCTTAGCACAGAAAGCAATAGAAATAAAAGTTTTACTATCACCAAACTTGAACAGCACAGAAGCTAAAGATTGGTTCACTAGAAACATACCGGACACAAATTTGGGGTCCGTCCTAGCTTCCTCCTGTGTCATGGTGAATGCCCTGGCGCTCGCCCTTGGTCCTTCACTTCTCGTCTTCTTCCCCCCAGAACCCTCAGCCCTCGACTTCTTACAATCCCTACTCATATGGCCCTCCATGCCACAGTTAAAGCACTGGACCGTACGACAGTCCTTGGCTATATGCCCCGCCTTCCCACATTTGAAGCACACGTTCGACCCCAGCCTACATTCCCCACTATGCTCTCTCCCACACCTACCGTACTTCTTCATACCCGCACCCGATGTGACCACACGGCGGTCATCCACCCATGCCTTCTTTTTACCCGTCGAGGCATCACCCCCACCAAACCTCTTCCCACTCCAGTTTCGATCACCACCACCCTTCCTGCTACCTTTAGCCACCACCACTACAACCCTCTCATCATATAACCTCCCTGCCAAATCCACCACCGACATAAATGTCCTCGATCGGGCAGCGATCATGTGCCGGCGAATGTCCGCTGGCAAACCCTGAATGTACCTCTTAATCTTCCGTGATAGAGGTGTCACCTGGTCCGGCACCAGACGTGCCATCTCGTTGAACTTCGTGGTGTACTGTTGATATGTCATGGTTCCTGCCTCCAGTTGCAGGAAATCCCTCTCAACCTTGTCCATCCCCAGTGAGGACATAACTCGTCAATCACCAACTTTTTCAACTCCGACCATCTCATTCTCCCAATAGCCCTGCTACCCTCGGCTTGGACTATATTGTCCCACCAGCACAGAGCCGTGTCCACAAAAGAATGGGCAGCAAACTTCACCTTTTGATCCTCTCGACACTCGCTGATATTTAAAACAGCTTCCATTTCTCTCACCCATCGATGAGCAGTAGCAGCAGTGCCATTACCATTAAAAGTAGGGGCCTTGCACCGTTGAAATGCCCTTTAGTTACAGCCTCGTACCCCCTCCGGCGTAGGCTGTTCTTCTTCCTCTTCTTCTTTGTCATCAGACAGAACCGTCTCAGTCTCGGGTTGCCTTCTTTCGTCCGTAGGTCTACTCTTTTCCCTTCTTTCCCCATATCTAACAGCCTTTATCACTTCAGTCACCACAGATGGTAGGACCGTCTGCATGACCTGATGCACTTCCTCCACAACCGCCTCCTTCACTGAGACTCTCAAGTTAGCACTCTCATCTCCACCCTCCGGATGAGGGGTCTCGGGTTCTTCATGAACCGCCTTTTTAGCTCTAGGCCTTCCTCTCGTGACCCTTGGTTCAGCACCATGTCCACCACCACCACGCGAAGTTTTAGATGATCTACCACCGGCCATCCTCACACATACACTGAAAGATTCAAACACCAACACGGTCATTCAAGGGAACAGCTTGGTTTATGTCAATTATAGTATGTCCCTAATTATAGTGTCCAGTTGTGATTAGCCACTTACTTTACTCTTCATACCCCAAGCATTACCTGTTCTTACTACATGAGCATTTAAATCTACAAATAGCACATACACCACATAACATGCGCATGTAATACCAAAATAATCATACAAAAATACCTGATGGCACGTAGCTACTCGGACTAGCATCACTTCCCTTTTTGTCCCATTCTCAGTTCAAGTTAAGGTTTATTTTGAAAATGTACCCATTTCACTTAAACTTTGGCTCTGATACCAACTTGTAAGGCCCCATTCCATGGATGCTTACAGTTGGTCGATCATCGGACATAAAACATATATTTACATTTATCTAGAGTAAACACTGCAGCGGAAACATTCAAAAATGATATTTCATTTCATTATAAAGGCTTTTGCAAAATAATACATTGTTATCCTGTTACAAAATACATGTTGCATTACATCACAAAAGCATTATAAAAATGGATGCCATCCAATAGAGCTGAGTAGCCGCCCCGTGCCATCGTCAGCAATTATTACCTGCCAACTGGAAACACATAAAATTCAGCGTTGCTGAGTGAGTTCTAGTTTTACAGTAAATCATACTTTTCTTTCGTTAAACCGTTCTTTTCTTTTGCATGTGATCATACATCATACGTACACATAGATAATATTATTATCTTCATCATTCATTCGTTAACTTATTTTCATTTATCACGCGTCATTAACCTTCACATTCTTTCATCATTACATCTTTTCTTTCCATCAAAACCATAAACCTTACCCTTCTGTTCCTGGTACTTGACCTAGACCTATCATAGACCTTCTATAATGGTGCACCGCACCTCTAGTCACGGTACTTAAGGTAAAGTTTAGGTGTACCATTGCCATGTGCAATACCCTTCTGTTCCTGAACTGGACCTAGGCCTATCATAGACCTTCTATAATGGTGCACTCAAAATCTAGTCACAGTACCTAGGGTATGCAGCAATGGTTCTATACAAATGGACAATAACAAAGAAAGACCCCGATTGCAACCTCCCGGTGTAGCGAACCCACACACCGTTGGGCTAACACCTTTCAATGGTGTGTCCCGACATAGAAGGCTTGCAAGACTTTCATTACTTCCATCATTCATTAATGCATGCATTCATCATGTTCCTCTTTACGTTACATAATACTTTCATTTCATTCAATTACATTAGACGTAAAGCCATGGGAAAATAATCATACATCACAAGGAACATAAGCATAACATTCAGTCATCATAATGCAGGGCATCATAAATATATAACACACATAATGCATTATCATACAACATCATACATCATCATCATGCATACGCATCAATCATACGTCATAACATACCCATCATAACATCTTTGACCTCAAATCGTCAACTTACATAGCCCCCGAAAATCTCCCAATTCAAAGCCTACATTTCACCCTCTTTCCAAGAAGTCAGAAAATAGTTTAAGTGTTCATCCACATTTGTCTTACTTCATCCGCATTTGTTCCTATTCATCCGCATTTGTCTTACTTCATCCGTATTTGTTCCTTCTCATCCGCATTGACTATAGTTCATTTGTATTAACCTTACTTATCTGCATTTCCCATACTTGGTCACTGTTCATCCGCATTTCATCCATTGCTCATCCGCATTGACTTACTTAGTGGTTAATGCTCGTCCGCATTAAATGTCATCTGTATTAACTTAACATTATCATCCGCATTGACATACCATGCTCATCCGCATTGACTTACCATGCTCATCCGCATTGACTTACCATGCTCATCCGCATTGACTTACCATGCTCATCCGCATTGACTTACTTAGTGGTTAATGTTCATCCGCCTTAACTGTCATCCGCATTGACTTTTCAACACTTAGGCAGATTCTAAAACATAACATATGAGCCTAAAACATCAGATTTCAGTTCCCAATCACCCTCCATCATGTTGTAAGATTAAGTCTTACCTTCTAAGCCTTAGAAACACCATCAAGCATGAACATAGTCACACATCACAACAATACATCAACATACACACAATCAAGCATACGGGTCCGAAACCCAGTTTAATGAAAACATACATTCATGCATTTCCAGCCCCAAAATCAGTTAAAACTTGTAAAAAGAGGGGTTCTAGAACTCACCTTTGGAGCTCTTGAGTATGGCTTCTTCTAAACTCGTTTGCAAATTGAATTCAACCGCCTAGAAACCCACTAAAACATACCCGAACACATACAAACGCACATAAGCATAAATCCGAGGATATAACTAGTCAAGAACATCATAAAACCACAAATTCTTACTTTGTATTCCAATTCTCTCTTGTTCTTCCTTCAAAACCGAGAGTTCTCTCCTCTCTTCCTTTCTCTCTCTAAAATATCCAAGAATTGGTGATGTGTGTGACATATGGGCGGCCGTACCACCTTCTACACCCACTTTTCAAACATTTTGTCCTTTTGGATAGTTTTTACCCCTAGACTTGGGTTTTATTTCTTTTCCTTCTTTTTCTTCACGTTATTATCCTTTCTTGTCTTTTTATAAAAATAACCAGGTGTTACAAAAAGCTTTACATCCTCAGATGGATGATGACCCTTCTTAGAATGCTCATCTTCACTCCTCTCAAAGTCATTCTTCATCATCACCTCTTCAACCCCTTCAAAGGGTCTATGAAGGGAAGCTCTTCTTCACAAGTTCCACACCTAAGATATCTTACAGACAAGATTGTGTGTGAAGGCGCTATTTGACAAGATCCTAGTCCCTGCTTATTCTGATAACAAAATTTTGCATGCAAGGATGAGGATATCATGTTCTTGAAGGTCTCTTCTTCAAGAACACATTTTTCTGCCCTGGCTTTGCTGATCACAAGCTCAGCCTAGCATTCAGTCAACTTGGTTATGAGATCCTTGATCTGAGTTCTATAATTGGTATGCTCATGTTTAAAAATATTCAAGGACTCAAGATCAGATCTCATCTCTAAGTTGTACGAACTGTATTTATTAACTTTAGCAATACATTCAGGAGTGCAAAGATGTTCCAATACCTTGGCTTCATCGTGGTTAGCCATGAGTTCTTGATTTGGAGATGCATATTCAACTAGAGCTCCTGCCAAAGCCACCTTCTTCAACACCAATTGTAGCTTGCTGCTTTGGCTTTTCATTTTGGGGAGCTCTCTTAGTGTAGTTTGGTTGCTTGTGGATTCATAAGCAGAGACAAAAGCATGACAAGAACTTGTCTCTTGGAAGAGACTTCTTTGAGTGTAGCTTTCTCTTGGAGTCTCCGGGAAGGTGATGAATGGACCCTTTTGTGAGTTGTAAGGATAGCATATGAAATGATGTTGAGGTTCTATGCTATCCCTTTTAGTCATATGAAGGGCTATACTCATTTGATTGCTAGAATTACCAGCTGAGTTTTGCATGTTTATCTCTATTTGGTATCCATTAAGAATACCATACAACTTAGTCAGAGTAAGAGTCTTAGTGTTCTCAATCCTATTGATAACAACACAGTAGTGTGTCCATTGTCTAGGAAGAGAGGATATAAACTTCCTTACAATGTCCTTGTTTTCAAGAGTCACTCAAACATCCATAATCTCAACATATCTGAAGTACTGTTGAGTCATGGTCTCACCTGTTTTAAAGGTGAAGTTTTCAAACTGTTGCTTGAGGAAAAGCTTCTTGTTCTCCTTGGCTTCATTTAAGCGCTCATACATAAGCTTCATTGCTTCTGTAGATCATGTTTAGGTTGGACTCACCTTAGTTTAGATTATTTATTTTTAGTTGTAATAGGCCTTTTGTTAGTTTCCTTTTGTATGTACTTAGATTTATGTATTTTGGCAGTCCAACGAAACTGTGAGCGAAACTATAGTTTCGCTCACAGTCAGCTGATTAGTTTGCTTAGCGAAACTACTATTTCTCCAGGCAAAACTATAGTTTCAGCAGTACAGTTTCGCTGACAGCGAAACTGTCTGTGAAACTATAGACTGGTTTATATAGATTTGATTCTTCTCATTGTTGAGTAAGCTTGCAAAACCCTAATCTTTTATCATTGTTGCAAGTTACCATATCAAAGTAGTTAATACGCAGAAATATCATTATGCTTTATGTTATTGATTGTTGATGATCATTTTCTTATTATGAATGAGTTCTTATTTTGTTCAATCCTCTTTGATCTTGCTGTTTAGCATGTTTGTTGGATATTGAACGATTCTTCATACCATTTTCACTGTAATACGATCACTTGGACCAACAATATGGTATCAGAGCCTTAGTGCTCATGATTTGTTGAGTTTTTTAGTGGTTTTTGTTCAATATCTAGTTTCAATCAATTTTCAGTTCTTTATTGGGTGTTTTTGATGTGGAAATTGATTGAGTTTACCTTGTTTTCAGTTGTGGAAGCTTTACTAATCATCAGATCTTAAATTGATTGAGTTTTTGATGATTTCAGGCTTATTTTGGGTTGAAAAAGGGTTTTAGGATTGACCAGCGAAACTATTGTTCTTTCAGCGAAATTGTACTCATCTTCCAACGAAACTATGGATGTTATCACTATTGAAATCTTTCATTAGTTGTTCTACGAAACTAGTCTTTTTGAACGAAAGTTCATCAGTTCTTGTGAAGGTTTAACAAGCGAAATTTCTGCCGAAAGTGTTTTTGAACAAAAGTTCAAGCTTCTTTCTTGTGAACTTACTAGCAAAACTAAGCCTGTTGTGACAATTGGCTAGCGAAACTGCTGCCGAAATTGTCAGCGAAATTAGCTTCCTCTGCGAAAGTATCAGCGAAAGTAGTTCTCTTTGCGAAATTGTCTGCGAAGTTACCTTTTTCTGCGAAATTGTCAGCGAAATTATTTGTTTTCTTGCCGAAACTACATCAATCCGTACGAAACTACAATGTCTAAGTTAACATCACTCACACTTGCCGATCTTGAAAGTGTTGCTCCCAATAGGCCTCCGAGACTCATTAACAGAGAAAATTTTGAAGATTGGAAGAGATGTCTCAAAGCTTTCTTCTTCTACACTAATCACAACCAATGGGAATCAATTATTTCTGGTCCTCATATACCAATTGTCACTGTTGGTGATGTTGTCTCTCAAAATAAGGACCCGTCATCTTTCACTAAAAAGGATCTAAAGTTGATCGATTGTGACCAAAAGGCTTTTGGTGCTTTAACTCTTTGCCTGGCACCAGACATTTACAATCGTTTTGCAGAGCATAAAAATGGTAAATCTCTTTACGATGCCCTATGTGAGTTTTATGATGGTAATGTAGTTTTGATAAAGGATAAGAGCATTCAAGCTGAGAAGGAATTCAAATCCTTTGTTGGATACAAGAACGAGAGTCTGAGACATCTCACAAATCGTTTCTTGGCTGTTTCAAGCACCTTAAAGAAATACGCTCTCCAACGGTGAACAAGTTAATAGGTGTAAGGCCCCGTTCCCGGGCACCTCACGGTTGGTCATTCATGGCCTTTAAAACATTATAAATCATACATTTATTTTGCAGCGGAATTTAAAACTTTCATTTATAACTAAAAACATGTCATTTCATTCATTTACAACATTTGTTTTCATCCAAAATACAAAGACATGTCAAAATACGGATGCAAGCCTCAAAATGCTCCCAGTAGCTTATGCATCAATGCCTACAACTCCTCAACATCAAAATAATACCTATCAACTATCATGCATACAAAAAGTCAGCGACGCTGAGTGAGTTCTAGTTTTTATAATAAAATACTTTACTTTGGTAAAACCGTTCTTACTTTATTTCAAAAGTATACTATACTTTACAATCATTCGTGATCATGCATCATACGTACATACAGATAATATCATTATTATCTTTGTCATTACGTTCACTAATTTCGTTCATTCAATGAAATACATTATCGTTCACTTCTCTTTCTAGATCCGGTCAGACTTTACCCTCTTCGTGGCACTCAGCCACGATTACTGAGGTCGAATGACAAGGATCCCGTTCATTACATTATTACGATAATTCATTAACGTTCATTTCATACTTTGTTCTTTCATACATTATCTTTCGTTCATTACTCTTTATTACTCGAATCTTGTTTCATGCAATATCCCCAACTCATGCTCGAAAGCTGATGTTGTATCGGGGCCTGCTCACAAACCCCCAACTCATGTCCGAAGACTGACACAGTACTAGGGTACGCGATGTGCATCATGTCTCATGCAATACCCCCGACTCATGTTTGAAGACTGATACTGTGTCGGGGTCTGACATACAAACCCCCGACTCATGTCCGAAGACTGACACAGTACCGAGATACGCGACAAGGACCTCTTTCGAGTCTGTTGCGACACAGAGTCGCTCACCTCATACATATGCTTGCAAACCTTTCGTTCGTTCATTCATTCATTTATTCATGCATGCATTCATTCATTACGTTCCTCTTTTCATTATCTTCCACTTTAAGTTAAATAATACTTTCATTACATTCATTAACGTTCAACGCAAAGCCAAGGGAAGATATACATACATAATAAGGAACATATACAATCATAAACATACACCATCACCATACAGGCAAAATCATACATGCATAACACGCATCAAACATAAGCCATCACATTATAACCAGGCCTATCTCCCCATTATCCCCTTAAAACCATTTAGAAAACCTTAAGTTCAATTTGGGCGCATGGGACCTTCCAGGCGCATAAGCCTGAAAATTCTAAGTATAAATCAGTCTGGGCGCATGGGCACTATTTGGGCGCTTTTGCCCTGTTCAGGCGCGTCACCAACACTTAGTCGTTTCAATCACTTAGGCGCATGGGCACTATTCAG
>BJCM01203186.1:0-10924 GCA_018326385.1 Flaveria bidentis | reverse complement strand
TGATAATCTTTAAGGAAAAGGAAAACTCAATGATAAACCAGGGAATAATCCCTAATCTCCACACAAGGAGCCCAATTCTGTTATAACAAACTAAATCATGCCTCTCACCTAGTCTAGCTTTCCTATATATAACCACAATATTCTAACAAACTTCCTAGCCACTATTAACATTTCCCTTTTGCCCCCTTCGAGAATAAACGAATAGTAAAGGTGGTTTTTCCTTTCTCCCTTTGTGTTTCATTTGCGTATCAATATACAATTGACATTAATCAAGCAATGAACTTTAGATTCACCCTTGTCTGTTAATTTATTAGACATTAGCATTAGCGTTTGTTTTAGGTATTTAACTTTCAGATGCTACTTTTATTTATTATTGCATATTAACATAATTGTATGAATTAAATGCATACTAAACCTAAATATATAATTTGTTTTGTTTAAAAAACATAGAAAGTAATAATTACCTTCTCATTCATATCTATCTCTAATTTTTGTTCACCTGGAATTACTTAGAGATACACACTTGAAGAGGTATTAAGTGCCACCAACAACTTCTCTCTAAAAAGTCTGATTACGGAAGGTGCATTAGGAAAGGTGTACAAAGGACAACTCTTTAATTATAAGAATTTGATCGTACAAAGGTTGGACTGTAAGCATGGGCAAGGAGACGAGTTACAGACAGAGATTTCAACGATTAAGAGTCTCGAACATAAAAATATCATCTCTTTTTTTAAGTATTGTGATGAGAATAATGAAAAGATTATAATTTACGAAGCCTTTCGTGGAACTCTTAACCAACATCTAAGTGATTCAACTCTCACATGGTCCCGAAGACTTCAAATATGTTTAGGTGTTGCACGTGCATTAAATCACGTCCATTATGATGTCATACATTGTGACATTATCAGCTCAAAAATAATTTTAGATGAAGATTGGGAACCCAAGTTATATGGTTTTGAACTTTCCACAAAATATCCTCAAAGTTGGAGGCATCGTCTTCTCTTCTCTCGCTACTTTGACACCAAAAATTTGACACCCAAATATGATGTTTACTATTTTGGTGTGTTATTGCTCGAAGTCCTCTGTGGGAGGAAACCGGTGATTGCAAGCGGTAGTGTTGAGGAAGAACTAGAAGAGATCATTGATCCCAATTTAAGGAAACAAATGGACACACAAACATTGGAACACTTCACAAACATAGCTTATAAATGCTTGAATCAACAACCTGAGCAACGCCCAACTATGGATCAGATTGTCAAAGGACTTGAGGAGGTGTTGGAACTTCAATGGGAACACACTGATCTTGTAAGCCAATCCTTATGTTTTTGTTGTTTCATCGTTTTCTCATTACTGCTTTTATGTTGACAAAATTGTTTTGCATTTGTGTTAAAAGGAATACTCTGAAGATGAAGAAGGTACACCATCCAACAGCTTGAAGGTAACAATTGTTAGAAATATTAGACCGAGAAAACATGATAAACATCAAATTTATTAAGAAGACAACCACAAAATAAAAAGACTCAAGCTACCTATCCTAAGATAAATGTTTTACAATTAGGAAATAAAAAAAAATACTCGAAAATGAGACCAAAAATATGAACATCAAGCCATCGAGGCTCAAGATTAATTCCAACAATTACTTTCTTTTTACTAGTTTGATAAGGTAGTAATGGTAAGCAAATTTGTTTTTTCACCACAACACAGTCAAAGCATTTTACTTATTCTTTTTAGTTTGTTGAGCTACCTCATAAATATATATACTTTTATTATTAAACTAAGTTAGATTTCTTAACAAATTGAAATTGTGCATGGAAAGGGATAAATAGAAAACCATTTTTCGGCACCATATTTACTAAACCCATGTTAGTGCTATGTACATTTCTATCAAGCAATATGGTGTACTTTTCAAAAACTGTGCTCTTATTATTTTCGGTTGGACTTTCATTCACTGCCACATTTTTCAGCACCAAAATAAAACGAGCACTTTATTGCTCCACACTTTTGACAAGTATGTGCTCGATAGTGTTGTAAGTTTTTGGTTACGCTTGACACTTTCGGAACCAAAATGGTATTGTTTCAAATATTTACATGAGCTTAATAGCGTTTTAAGGGCATGTCTAGATAATCTATTTAGGCAATTACAGTAATTTTTAACTTTTCATTTTTTGCTATAAACTTTAGTTTCATTTTTTATTTGAATGTCTATAAAATTACTCCATTATATTATATTTCTTATTAACTTAAGCAAGTTAATTTTTATTTATGGTTGCAATCTATATATTATTGTGATCCTTAATAAGGATGAACATAGTATAAAGGATACAATTTTCTTTCTAGATCCATTATCATTCTTTCTAGCATGTACAATTTTCAATTCTCCCCATTTCACTTTAACAAAACATTTTGTATATGGATTTGTTGAAGATCCCGCTAAGAGAAATACGGCGGGCCACAAATGGTTTTCATAAATCATGTTTCGTTGGGTCTGGCGGGTATGCTGATGTATACAGAGCAAAACTTGACTTTATAAATCTTGAAGATTTGTCATCATTGGAAGGGAAGAGTAAAGATGATCTACCCAAAATAGGCAAAACTGTAGCTATAAAACGTATGTCTAGTAGAGTAGATGAGCAAGGCAAACAAGGGTTTTTGACAGAAATTGAATTGCTTACTAGTTGCAAGCATCCAAATATAGTCTCACTTCTTGGCTTTTCTAGAGAAGCTGGTGAAATGATTCTTGTTTATGAGTACGCGTTTAAAGGAAGCCTCGGTGATTATTTGGTAAGTAGTGATATGACCACGGTTATTCTTACTTGGGCTCAAAGAATACAAATTTGCCTTGATATTGCTCATGGAATTAGTTACCTTCACACCAACATGGAGGGAAAGCCAAGGATAATACATCGAGATATAAAGAGTGACAACATCTTATTAGATGAAAATCTGAATGCAAAGCTTGCTGACTTTGGGCTTTCCAAATCCCTTCCTAGAAATCATCAACCTACCACTATCTATTCAAATACTATTGCAGGGACAACGTTTTATATGGACCCAGAATATTCGACTAAAGGTAAGTATAAAAGGGAATCTGATATTTATTCATTTGGAGTCGTCTTATTTGAGGTCCTTTCTGGGAAACTGGCGTATGATCCAGTTTACACCAATGAAAATGAATCTGGGCTTGCTCCTATTGCAAGGAGACGATTCAATGAGGGGACTCTAAAGGAATTAATTGATCCTAATATGATAGAAGAAGATGATGATCACATTTTTACGTTTAATAGAAGACCCAATCAAGATTCGTTCAACACATTTTCAAAAATCGCATATCAATGTTTAGCGGAAACTCAAGTCAAGCGTCCAACAATTGACATCGTCATTAAGGAACTTCAAAATGCCTTAACATTGCAAGTAAGTGGATGGTTTAAGAAAATTACCATATCTTTTTTATTTGCTTGATCCCTTTTCAAAAACTTTACCGGCTTATTAACATTTTGGTAGGATTTATTCTCACTTCAGTTTGGAGTAGATAAACAAAGCACAATTTAACAGAATTTCATATGTACAAAGTAGAATATGTGAATTTATTTTTATATCACATACCGTTACAACCACAAATTTTGTGTCTGAAGTTGTAGAATTAAAAATACTTATCTGCTGGAAGTTTCAGAGAATGTATTGTGTATTTTTAGTGGGTCCTTATAAGCAAGTTATCCATTATAAACGACTATTTATAATAACTACTTTCAAATGTATTTATGGTATGACCGAATATTTAGGAGGTTTTGAAGAGCATGTCTTGTCTATATCATCCTTTTATGGTACAACCGAATTTAAGGTGGTTTTATTTATTTATTTTTTTACATCAAATCATCACCAAACTCCAGTTTTTCAACCATATCTTCTGTTAATAATTTATATACATATATACAAATACATTGGAGATGATTAAACAAAAAAGGACACTTCCCTTTATAATTTCATCATCCTTATTTCTTACCCGCATGTGTCTACAACATTTTCATTCATTTTATCACAATGTTGCAGGGGGACACCGTGGAACTCTCAAGGTCTCGACTCAGTGATATAATGTTGGCTACGGAGAACTTTGCTGAAACATACTGCATTGGTCTAGACACAATTGGGACTGTGTACAAAGCTGAACTCCATTTTGGCAACAATAGTCTTTTGGCATCAGAAAGAAAGAATAACAGTGAGCCATCCCACAAACACATTAGTACCGTAGGTATTAAACGTATCACTAGCAGAGAAGGTGGAAAAGGAAAAAAAGAATTCTTTGAAGAGATTGAAATGCGTACTCGTTATAAGCATCCCAACGTCGCCCCTCTTCTTGGCTTTTGCGATGAAGGTGATGAACTGATCCTTGTCTACGAGCCTGTGTATGAGAGAAGCCTCGATGACTATTTGAAAACCGTTGATAAAATGGATACTTTTACATGGACTCACCGTCTACACATGTGCCTTCAGATTGCACGTGGACTTAATCACCTTCATACCAAAATAGTCAACCTGCAAAGGATAATACATGTTGACATAAAGAGTGCCAACATTCTGTTAGACAAGAACATGAGGGTGGAAATTGGTTACTTTGTAATTTCCAAGTTACAGCCAGCAAATCAAGAGATAGGCATGAAAGTGTATGAGGATCCAGAATATGAAACGACTGGTAGATGGGAAAAAGAATCTGATGTTTACAGTTTTGGAGTTGTTCTTTTTGAAATCTTTTGTGGGAGGGTGGCGTATGATCCTCTATACATGAAAGAAAACGACAAAGGGCTTGCACCCATTGCACGCCAATGTTTTTATGAAAAAACCATACAAAATATAATAGACCCGAGGTTAAAGGACGAAATGAGTGAAGGCGTTTCCACTTCCCGTAGAGGACCCAATAAAAATTCTTTGGACATATTTTTAAAAGTTGCAGATCAATGTTTGGGAGAAGCTATCAAGCGTCCTACAATGGAAGTGGTGATCAAGGAACTTGAGAAGGCGTTAAACTTTCAAGTAAGCCTATGTTTTCCAATTACCACAGTCTTAACTTTTTCTCTCATATATACACTTGATCACTATACATTATGAAGTATTATGCCCAGATGTTATCTTATCTGCTCTCTCATTTGCATTAACATTGAAGGATATGATCATCATACCAATGAACATTTGCATTGTCATACACGATAGAAAATTGATAATCAAGTATCATTTTGTTTTCATAGAAACCTGCTTTAGATTTCTTTTGTTTTTACAAAAGTCAAGTATCATTACTTTTTTGTATCTTGTTCTTATTTTGTGCTTTAAGTGTTTTTCATTTTATTTGATGTTTATGCTTTTAGGATCTCCAAGGCCGTGGAATATAGATGATATTATTCAGGTTCTTCAAGAGAGGGAAAATGGATGGGTTTATGGATGGATGAACGGACAGATGGAGGGAAACTTATTTCAAATAATGAACTTCAAAATGATTTTCCTCCATGATTACTAATTTCCATAAATTCTCTATGTAAATTAATTAATGAATAGAATTATAAAATTAGCATCATTCAATTTGAATGTCTTGGGCAAATTTGTGTGCTAATATATGTCGGGGTGGTGTTGTTCTTTCATTGTATATATATGGTGGAGACTCAGGGTATTTGATTCACACACACTCAACATTATTTTCAGAGATCATAAATATTAAATGAGATTTAACGTGATTCGATTAGTGTGATTTTTGTTTATAGGTTAAAACCATGGTAATACTTTTATAATTATCTGTTTCACTAGTGAGGAATTATAAGTACAAAGGAAAAAAATTATGGGCTAAATCAAAACAACATGACTTGAATTATCTTCTAATTTGGCCCCAACCAACAAATTGAGCCAGGATTTTATAATATTTAAACTCTCATCCATTGTTAACACTTGTACCTCTGGTAATGTTTATGGTTGTAGTGGTATTTTCATCGGTTAACCTGAAGGCCCGTTGAAGTTCTTGTGAGCTCTAACACATTAGCCATGGCTATCTCTGACCATGAGTTGTATGTTGTTCCTATGCGTTCCCACCAAAACCAGTTGTTGGATCCTGAAACACTTACAGAACAAACACACTCTTTGTTATAAGCATGGAATCACCTAAAGAGACTTTTTCAGTCGGAATCTTAGTTTTCATAACCCACTCTCGTCTCGAAACAATTGAAGCTTTGACTGGTTTAATGTTAGTCCTCTGTCCCATGGGTACATTGGCAACCACACGACGACGGAGATGAATCAACTTTAAAAGTAAATTGTATTCGCATTATAATATTTGGATTAATGTACACGATTTATGTTTTCTTGCTTTGGTTTGATTAAATAAAAAAAGTTAAAACTTTTAGTATATAAATTAATTAATGTTATCTTGTAATTAATTTAATTTAATAAAAGTTTAAAGATTAACCTAAAAAGGTTATGGAAGTCAAATTGCTATAAATTTCAACGCCTGTAAATTCGTTTATCAAACGACTGTATGAAACCAATGTTTTCACACTCGGATCGGACCGGTCCGACCGTGATTCGGTGATGTGAACGATCCGATCAACCCTGATTCGTTTATTGTGGACAAAACCGGCCGGTTGGGACCGAGTCGCCGGTCAAACCGGAAAACCGGGTGACAGGTTGGATCGGTGTTGATCTACTTTATATGTTTCTCCTCTTTGCCGTATCTGCAACGAATCAACGAACACAACCTCCTTCTTACCGGATCTAGAAAAGATACAAGCCCACCTTAGCAAGATATTCTTCGTCTTCGCCTGAGTGAGTTGTTACAGGAGTCACCAGCCTACGACAGTTAGCATACACATCAAAAGCTGTCACTTGCAATCATTGATGGGTAAAGATGAAAGATGAAAAGCTTGAAAGTTTAAAAGAACCTGAGAAGATGATAAACAAAAAAGGTAATTGGTGTAAGAAAAAATAAAAGGTAGATTAGGTGTTGCAGGCTAATGGAAAACTCAATTACTTATTTTCTTTTCTAGAAAGCATTTATTTAATCTATTTAACTGTGATTTTGAAGTTCAAATAATTAGTTTTTTTATATTTTGATTTTAAATTACCCTTAATGAATAATAATTTTTTATAACTTTTTTATCTTCAAATTTTTGTTTAGGTATTTAAAAATAATAGTATCATCCGGTTCGACTAGTGAACCATTAAGTCGTCCGATTCATTGTTCGATCTGGTTCTGAAAACATTATATCAAACGACTATGTTGTGAGATGCCCTATAAATAAAAGTAAAAATCACATTATTCTTTACATAATAAAAATCCAGTCTTTCTATAACAATATTTCATTCTTTATACTAAAAATGTCATCCGTTTGGTGGAGCGCTAATAAAGAGTACGCATTGGCAACTTTTGGGTGCACGTTCAATCTGAGTCCGAGACTATCGGTGAAGGCAGTGATGACTTTTTGGGATCTTGTTAAAGATTAATTTGATGATGAAATAAGTTATTCAATCGGGATCGTACAAAGAAAGAAATAAGAAAAATTTAGACAAGAATAAAGACAGTCGTTAAAAGATTTTATAATATTTATAAGAGCAAATTACACGGATAGTCCTTGGGGTATGTGTATATTGCAACTTTAGTTCCTATTTTTAATAAATTACAGATGAGGATCTGAACTATGCATGATATACACATCGGCAGTCCCCAACGCTAACTGAGGTAAAGTTTTTCTGTTAGTGTTTTTAAAAAGACAAAAATACTCTTTCTTTTTTATCTTCTTCTCTACATTCAACACTCACCACCACCACCACCACCACCTCCTCTACCTTCAACCCACCATCGTCGCCGTCGCCGCCACCTTTACCCTCAATCTACCACCGCTTTTACCCTCAACCCGTCACCACCGCAGCGCCTACACCCTCAACCCACCACCAACGTCGGCGTCTGCAATCTCAACCCACCACCACCGTCAACGCATCACCCTCAACCCACCACCACCGTCACCAACCCACCATCACCATCGCCAACCCACCACCAAAGAGAGAGAGAAAAGGGGGGAGAGAGAGAGAGAAGAGATGAAGAAGATGAAGATGAAAAAGATGAAGATGGAGGGATGGGGTGAGGTGTGATGGGTGAGTTTGGGTGGGGGTAAGTTAAGTTTTATTTATAAGTTATTATTTTTAAAATTTTAGGGTATATTGGTAATTTAACATTGACTTAACAAAGAAACTTAACCTCAATTAGTGTCGGGGACTGCCGATATGCATATCATGTATAGTTCATGCTCTCATCTATAATTTATTGAAAATAAGGATTAAAGTTGCAATACATGCATACCCTAGAGACTATTCGTGTAATTTACTCTATTTATAAAGACGAATGGATCTTTAATTTGGAAGATCGTAACAACAATGCAACCATTGTTCAAGAATCTTGTGTCGATTACAAAAGAACTCATGGAAAACAAATTGCTAAGTTAGCAATTTGGGAGGTTTCAATCGGCACTTAATTTCTACTTTTCTATAAGGTTATTAATGTATTAGCTTATTTGTTTTAAGGTTATTTTATTGTTAATGTATTAATTGTTTTAATAATTCTAAGGTATTAATGTATTAGTTGTTTTATTTTAAGTTAGTTTTAAATAAATTATATGTATTTATTTAATGGATTTAAACTGTATATTTGTTTTAAATTATGTATTAATATTTTCTGATAATGGTTTTAAATTATGTATTCTATTTTTTAAACAGAACCCTGTTCGAAGGATTATAAAGGTAACCATGAAGTGGTGCAATGACACTAATGTTTTGACGATGCAATGGAGGAATACCAGAAATGTATGAAATGACAATTGCTTATAGCGGTGGTCAAAGGATTATAAGGGTAACCACAAAGTGGCATCCCGTCCCCTTAATGTCACATCTTCCTCTTTAAACAATCGTTCCAATACTTCAGATAATGAATCTCCTTCAAATGCTCGTTGTCAAATACATTTTAACAAAACCGATAACAACTTTGAGGAGTTTGAGGCCACAACCCCGAAATTGCCGAAACAACCGGCCAAGAGAATCAGAGATCAACGACTCGTGGGAGCCTCTCTCTGGCCAACGAAAACACTATTATTGTATATAATTGTCTTCTAATGATGTTTTGATTTTCAGAATGGAGTCATCACAACTTATACATTTCTTTTATTTACTTAACCACATTAATATAATCGTTACAATGCGTTAAGCTAAGTTCGCAAAGGTATACTATCACGCGGGTTTACTTTCTAGGAAAATTTCTTAAATGTCCCTTTGAACAAAAAAAAAAAGACTTCCCAAAAATGTTTCATTAGACTATTCTTTCATCATCATATCCCCTTAAATATGAGCGAAAGTTATCTTAAAATAATTTATATTAACTTATCTTTTAAGGTAAAAAATAACCCATGTCAAAATACGAATAACCCACCCATGTTATAGGCTCGTCCGCCAATATAATATGAGCGTCTTACCCAAAAGAGTTCGAACTAAGTTTCGAAAAAGGTCTGTAAAATTTTATTTGTGTTATTATAGTAATTTAATTACTTTTACTCATATTTGTATTTCTCTTATAAGTCTAAAAATATAATGTTTTACAAAAATTTATACCGTTTTGATGTGCTTATGTTTATCTACGTACCGGCATAAGTTTGTTCAAAACTGAGTTTAGTCAAATTTATATCGATATGAATTTGACAAGGTTTTGAGCATAATTTATGTTAGTACATAGATAAAAATAAACACATCATAATAATATATCTAAAATTTTATAAAATATTATATTCTGAAACATATAATGGAAAAATAAAATACGAGTAAAATAATAAAATTGATATAATAAACAAAAGAGTAAATTACAATTTGCATCCCTGACTTTTGTTTATTTTAACCATTTGTATCTCTGCGGTTTGAAAATTACCATCTGCCCCCTGACGTTTCATTTTTATTTCCATTTGAGTTCAAAACATTAACGGCGTTAGATTTTTCAGTTAAATTTAATAAAATGACAAAAATACCTTTATTTAATACACCTCGTCTATTCACACCCCACCCCTTTCATCTTCTCTCTATGTCTCTCTCTCTTCTCCCTCTTTGTGTCCACCACTGCCACCACAACAATCCTGGTCGCCGCACCACCGCGGTTGTCGCACCGCCACCGTCGCCGCAACGTCGTTGTCGCCGCACCGCCGTTGTCGCCGCACCACCACCGCACCTCAACGACTAGAAGAACCACAACCACCCCTATCTATTTTCTTCTCTTCTCTTCTTTGTGTATCTATGCGATCGGTAGACCACAACCACCAAGACATGAAATTGTTGTTCTAGAGAAGCATATCTAGTGGTGGAAGGGTGAAACACGTTGGCGGCCAAGGGTGTTTTGGCAAAAATCGTAGATTTAGTATTGATGATCGGCTATGGAGGTGGAGAGAGGGGTTTTGGTGGTGGTGATGGGTGGTTGTGATGGAGGATGCAACGGTGGTGATGGGTGGCTGAGGTGGTGGTGATGGGTGGTTGCGGTATGTTGTGGTGATGGGTGGCTGTGGTTGTGGTGGGTGGCTGTGGTTGTGGTGATAGGGGCTGCAGTGGTGGTGATAGGGCTGCGATGGTGGTGATGATAGGGACTACGGTGGTGGTGATGGGGCTGCGATTGGTGGTGATGATAGGTGTTGGATCAAGAAGAAGGCTGGTGCAACCAAAACCAAATCACTTAGATAATTTTGGTGCTACATGCAAAGGCTTCCGAAGCTTAGCATGGAACTTCCGAAGGTTGTAGAGTTCTTCCGAAGACAAAGTAAAAGATCAACTTCCGAAGACAGAACTCTACTTCCGAAGTCAAGAACATGCTTCCGAGGATCAAGTCTTAAGAGAACAATCAGAAGACTACTTCCGAAGTATGAAGAAAAGAAGA
>BJCM01203171.1:0-20136 GCA_018326385.1 Flaveria bidentis | reverse complement strand
TATATATATATATATATATATGGAAGTGATTTTAAGAAAACCGTAACATTATATAAAAACTACAGAAAAGTAATGAAACCGATCAGATAATTTACAAAAATTTTATCACCACCTTTTATATTTGTGTATGCGGATATATAAATAAGGGTATGGATCAAATGAAAAACCTTAGCATAATTTTATATATACGTCACTTAAAGGTTACGTATACGTAACCGTTTTTCATTTGATATAGTATTACGTATACGTAAGAATCTTCATTCTCGTATTTATGTTCAATATACTATGTAACGAAAAATTAAAAAACCTTTTAACAATTAAAATAACAAAAAAATTATAAATTATGTTATTGGTTTCCGTGATTTTTTTGTTTATATAGTTATTGGTTTTATCAGTAACACTCCTTTATATACACTTGTATATTTAATTAATTATAGTTCTACTTTATGTTTTGAAGCAGACATGAAAATTTTCATGTGTTGGATCATTATATTTAATGCTAGGTTAGTATCCCGTGTATTACATGGGTTGAATAAATAAAATTATAAATAATTAGTAATAAAAATTTATGAATTATAAAACCATGTTTGAATATAAAATATAATTATAATTCAATATCAATAGCTATTTAAAGTAAATAAACAATATATATGTTATAGATAGATAGATATATAGATAAATAGATAGTCTGGAAACTCATTATTAAACGGATTATAGTTAGTAATAAACACGAAAAGTTGCAGTACGATATTTTAATATAAGATATGTATAAAATTATATATACGTATTTGTTCAAGAGATACATATAAAACTCAAGTTTCTTATTATTATGGTTGTTTTAATAAAATTACTCTTAGAAAATTCTATATTTTTATAATTATTTTTAAAAAGTACTGATTTAAAATATTTTGTTTCAAAAGGTTCAATGTTTTAAAAAATATATGAATTTAATTTTCTTAATAAAATTTATTTTTAAAAACATAGTTTGATTGTAAAAAGAATGTAGATAAGAGAAAAATGTATCAGTTGACCACATTAATTTTTATGAAAAAAAAAAGAAATTGTTTGAGTGTTTAAATTATTTTAATACCCATATGGAGGGAAAAAAAGTAAATATGTTTAGAAGAATGACAAGTGTCAAAAATATGATTTAAGAAAATAACAAGTGTCAAAAGAAACTTTCTTTTATTAGTATCTATAGATTTTTGAAAAACGGATTGTATTTGAGTTGATCAATTTAACCAATTTAGTTAAACAAGCCAACCTCTCAAACATTTTATTTGTGTTAATTAAGTGATTTCTTAATTTATCTTTTGTTTCACATCTTTCTTAATTTATGTTTGGGTTGCTTTAATTGGAATTTGCACATAGTTCTATATGAGTTAATATAACCTATGTTTACGTTTTGAAGTGAGGAAAAAAAAAGAGTGACCAGATTCATCTTCAAAATATAGAAGATGAGGTATTCAGGGAAAATAAATAAATACTGTAATTGTGTGGCATTCCTTGATTGTGCTACAGGTTAAAAAATATATAGTTAGATGTGAGTTTTTATTTTGGTGGGCCTTTGATAATGGAGTGGGTTGTTAGACTTTTAATGGAGTGGGTTGTTTTAGTTTTTTATGTCAGGTGTTTATTCTAAAATGATATTTGTATATACGTCGCCTTGTGTTATAAAATACTTTTTCATATTAGATTATAGAATTAATATCGGTTTTAGTCTTTGGGATTGCGAATTGTCTCCGTTTGAGTACAAACGTTTAATTTGTTTTCATTATTGACCTGAGTTTTGCAAGTCGTTTCTATTATCGTCCTTTTAACTAACGGAGTTAACAATTTTTGTTAGATTTTTTTAAAGACCAAAATACTCAAAGGGCTTAAATGATATTATAAAATTCACACTTCTTACCCTTCTCTCTCTCTCTCTCTCCCCCTTCTTCTCTCTCTCCACCACCACCAACCCCGACTCCACCCTCACTGACGTCGGTGGAGGAGTGAAAAAGTAATCGGCCACCGCTGTCGTCGTCGCCGGCAGCGAAAGGGATGGTAAGTTGATGATGACGATGGTGTAGACATGGCCGAAGCCCCAATTGCGGTGATTCTATGTGCGTTTTGCGGGATCCATTGGTAGAGGTACTTGGGTTTCGAGAAAAGGTGCAAGGGTTTCGACAACAGTCTAACGACGACACCTCTATACGTTGACAGGAGGAAGAAGCTATAGGCGACGCTGCCGTAGTCGTTGAAGCTTCTCCTAATCAAACCATCACCACCACATGTTTCGATTTGGCGATGGTTGTTTATGACGATGGACGACAGAGGACGGTGGCGGGAGGAGGCACATGGTCGGAAATCTCGAACAAAGGAGGGGGATAGTTGGAAAATAGCGACAAGAGAGGAGGGAGAGAGAGAGAGAGAGAGAGAAAATGGTAATAAGTTTGATTTTTTAAAATCATTTAAGCCAAGAGTTCTTTGGTCTTTTAAAATACATCTAACAAAAAATGTTAACTCCGTTAATCAAAATGATGATAATAGAAACGACTTGCAAAACTCAGGTCATTAATGAATACAAATTAAACATTGATACAAATTAAATACTAATAATATTTCAAATACTATTTCCAAATTAAAAATATATAATTTAATAAATTTAAAACCTATTTTTTATTAAAAACACACTTTTAAAAATATTTTCTATAAAATACTGAATACAACGAAATTTATAAAAAAATCATTTTCTTAAAACAAAATATTTAAAACCACGTATTTTTTATAAAACGAATATTTAAGAAAAATAAATTGTTATTTATTTACTTAAAGTTGCTATTTATATGTAATTATAATTATTTTTTATCTTAAATCATGGTTTTATAATTCATTTTTTATTACTAACTTTTTAATATTTTATTTCTTAAACCCGCATAATGCATAGGGTGCTAACCTAGTTAAAAAAATATACTAGTTAATTGTATGTTTAGTTCTATGATATGTTCATAATGTAAGACTGGTCTTAACTTTTGAAAAATTATATAATTGTTTGATAACCCGTAACACGAATAGTCTTAAAGTGGATGATCGTTGGTTTTAAGAGTTTATTTTTTGCAAATCACAATTTTACCTTTGTTAACAATAAGAATTATTATTATTATTATTATTATTATTATTAAAGTTAATTATGATCATCACCTAACACAATCAACGACATTAGACATGTGATGTGTACGTGACAATACTTTTCAACATCGTCCAACTACGAATAGTCTTATAACAAAGGGACATTTACATATTTTCTCTTATCAAAGTCATTAATTACATGTGTACCCAATTAAAAAATCAATTACATATTTCTTGTTTCCAAACATATATAGAACATATTTACCCATTTTATTAAAATATTTATTGAGTGGTTATTTTACTTGAATTTTCACTAAAGTATTTTTACACATTTCAGTTTTTAAGACTACCACTTACATATTTTCTTAAGTTCGAGTATTCTATAAAATAGAAAGCATCAAAATTACATTTTGTTTAAAACTTTATTTCAACACAACAATAACAAATAATCACACTCATATCTTCAGATATCAAACATAATTGTCAAAAAATTTAAATAATAATAATAATAATAATAATAAAACATCAATGTGTAAACATCTATAACATATAATAAAAGAATGTTTTCTAAAAACACATGTTATCATTCTAACATATCAAATGACACGTGTCATTATTCTAGCATATAAAAAAACTTTTTCTCGCCTCTCTCTCATAATAAGTTTTATTAAATTATTTATTGAGTGATTATTTTATTTGATTTTTCACTAAAGTATTTTTACATATTTCAGTTTTTAAAACTACCACTTACATATTTTCTTAAGTTCAAGTATTCTATAAAATAGAAAACATCAAAACTACATCTTGTTTAAAACTTTATTTCAACACAAAAATAACCAATAATCACACTCATATTGTAACACCCGGTTATTTATTTTGAAGCCGACGAAAGAAGAAAAAGAAATAAAGTCCAAAGTCGAGGGATCAAACTCGGCAACGAAAAAAAGTTGGGTGAGTGAGGGTATTTAAAGGGAGAGGGCAGCCCTTACCCTCTCCCCACACCCAAAATTCAGCTAAAGAAAGAAAGGAAAAGAGAAAAGAAGAGAAAGGTTGGTTCGAGTGGATTCAAGCGTGCAAAATCGTCGTGTAGTGGGTCTAAACGAAGCTCTACTTCTCAGGATTGTTTGTGTGAGTTCTAGGACCCCTCTTTTACACATTTTTGGTCGATTTTGGGGCTGGAACACATCTGAAAACCCACTTTTGTGTGTGTGTGTTTGACCCATTTGTATGTGTTTGCGTATGATGCGTTTGGAGTTTGTTTTCGGGCTTGTGTGTGATTGAATGGTGTTGTGGTATGCATTCCTAAGGTTTAGGATGGTTGATTTGGGCTTAGAATGGGTCTGGATGAGCTTGGAGGTCGAAAATGGCAGATTGGGTTCGGGGGTGAGCTATATTCTGCACAGTTAGGGCTATGCGACCGAATGGCAGGCCAGTCGTGCGACTGAAGCCACACGCGTGCCAGTCGTGCGATTGAAGGTCAATCGCATATGAGACGTACGATTGAGTCCCATACGTCTGCCAGTCGTGCGACTGAGGGTCAATCGCATGGGGAGTCATACGACTGAGGGCCCATTCGCATTAGTTTCATCCGCATAGGTGTTCATCCGCATGAAGTCCATTTGCGCGATTGGGTGTTCATCCGCATAGGTGTTCATCCGCATTGGTCCATTCGCATGATGTTCAGTCGCCTGGAGACAATGCGATTGAAGGGTGCCCATACGCCCAAATAGGACTGGTGTACCCGAGGAAAAGCGTAGTTTAATTACTGACTTTCGGGGGAAGTGCAGATGTAAGTTTTGACGTGGAAGTTCCCGTAAGTTCATGTAAGATGATTGTTGTGGCCTTAGTGGGTGTGTTGGGCATGATGATGATGTTGCATGTTTATGCATGATGTGTGTTATGTATGTATGATGATGTCCTGTATGATGATGTTATTGACTGTGTATGTTATGTTCCTTATTATGATGTATATCTATCTTTCTCGTGGCTTTACGTTGAATGTTAATGAATGATATGAAAGTATTATGTAACGTAAAGTGAAAGATAATGAAAAAAGGAACATGATGAATGCATGCATTAATGAATGATGAAAGTAAAGAAAGTCTTGCAAGCCTTGTATGTTGGGACACGCCATTGAAAGGTGTTATCCCAACGGTGTGTGGGTTCGTTACCCCGGGAGGATGCACATCGGGGTCTTTCTTTGTGATTGACCATTTGTATAGAACCATTGCTGCATACCCTAGGTACTGTGTCCAGAGGTGCGGTGCACCGTTATAGAAGGTCTATGATAGACCTAGGTCTAGTACCAGGAACAGAAGGGTATTGCACATGACAATGGTACACCTAAACTTTACCTTAGGTACTGTGACCAGAGGTGCGGTGCACAGTTATAGAAGGTCTATGATAGGTCTAGGTCCAGTACCAGGAACATAAGAGTAAAGTTTATGGTTTTGATGGAAATAAAATATGTAATGATGAAAGAATTTGAATGATGATGGCGTACGATGAATGAACGAAAGTTACAGAAAGAAGTTAACGAATGTACGATGAAAATAAAATATTATCTATGTGTACGTATGATGTATGATCGCATGAAAGTAAAGTACAGTTTTAATGAAAAAAAAGTATGTTTTATATTAAAACTAGAACTCACTCAGCAACGCTGACTTTTATGTGTTTCTAGTTGGCAGGTAATGTTGCTGAGGATGGCACGGGGCGACTACTCAGCTCTATTGAATGACATCCATTTTTATAATGCTTTTGTGATGTAACGCAACATATATTTTGTAACTCGATAACAATGTATTATTTTGCAAAAGCCTTTATAATGAAATGAAATGTCATTTTTAAATGTTTCCACTGCGATGTTTATTTAAGATAAATGTAAATATATGTTTTATGTGCGATGATCGAACAACTGTAAACGTCCTAGGAACGGGACCTTACACATATCTTCAGATATCAAACATAATTGTCAAAATTTTTAAATAATAATAATAATAATAATAATAATAATAATAATAATAAAACATCAATGTGTAAATATATCTATAATCTATAACATATAATAAAATAAGATTTTTAAGACCACGTGTCATCATTCTAAAATATCAAATGACACGTGCCATTATTCTAGCATATAGAAAAATATTTTCTCGTATCTCTCTCATAATAAATACAAAAATTATAAAAACAATTAATTTGACTTTCCATTTTAACTAATATTTGTTAAAACAAATATATTTATATTTGTGTTTCTTGTCTCTCTTATATTAAATGATAATTATTGTAAAGAAGTAAGCTAACTTATTAAACATCTAAAATATAAATGTAGTTATTTTGATAATTTATTAATACATATTAAATATAAAGTAATAAGTTCTAATTCATTATGTATTATAACTTTTAAAATTTTATTATATTTTATTTTGACCAATGGATAATATCATCTAGAAAATATAATATTCATAAAACTAGTAATTTTAATATGATTTATTTATTTCACCCATTAATACATAAGTTTTAACATAGTTCCTTAATAAATACAATGTAAAATAGTCATTTAATAAAGTAATTTTAATGAAGTGGATGGATGTGTCATATATATATATATATATTAAAATATATGTTTATATAAAAGAATTTTTTTAGGTTGAGTTAATATGTAATTTATGATGTTTAAAAGGATACATAAAAATACTTATAATAAAAGGTTATACTGATACTGATTTAATATTACAATGATTTTCATGTATTAAATTGTAAATGACTAAAATAGCCTTTTCTTTTTGTCACTGTCCATGTATCTACACCATGTTTATATTGGAATTAACAAAAGACATGAATAAAGAAAAAGCAATAAAAATATTATACTCCCGAGGAGTTAAAAGCCAAATAAATCATGACTCTTCATTTGGCTTTTTTCAGATACTACTTTAACTGCTATTTTTGACCGATTTATTTTCATTTTTACCGACGATTTCAACCGCGAAAACATTTTCTCCTTTTATTTAAAATACGTGTTTTATTGTTTTCGATAAAATACAAACATTTCCATGTCAATAGTTATTTTAGTGCAAGTAAATGTTTTGTTTTGACTTGAAGTCAAGTAAATTCTTTTGCTATGTACTTTGTAGTTTATTATTATTTTTTAAGACTTGTATTCAATTAAAACCAAGCTTCTTGCTATTGGGCTTTCTGGTTTAGTGATCGATGGTTTAGAATTCATATCTATAAGAATCTATGTTTGAATTTAATTCAGGATGGTTTTTATTTTTATGGTGTTTTTGTGTAAGTCCGATTTGCAGCATCAAAAATAGCATAAACGGTTGATATCTCATCTTAGGAAGAATCAAATCAGTATTGAAAGTAGTTCAAATGACATTAAAAAAACCAAACATTTTTATATTTTTTCTAAGAAAATAACAAGATAAAATAAAATAATAACTTTCACTGTATCCACAAAGCTCTAATTACATGTGTATTATATGTAATTTATATCCACAAAGCTGTAGTTACACGCGTATCATATGAATTTTACATTCTCCTACTAAAAATTACATGTGTAACTCGCAAATTAAATTGTAGCCTAGTAGTAAAGCACAAAGTCCATTTAAAGTAAACACAGGTTCAAACTTAATTAAAAAATTACTTTAAAACAGTATAGATTTATGGTTAATAAAATTAAACGTGTGATATGGTTCCACTAGCAAGACAAGATTGGTGATTGGTGTGAAAAAGTCTATATGATCCATGTGATGTCCCTTGCTTCATCCCCATCTCCCCCTCAAACATATCTACAACGTTAAAAGGTGTCTGAATTTATATAAAAATATGGTTTCACTGTCTCTGTTTTCGAGCACACATTTTTATCAGATTTGATTAGATTATACTCTGTTTTTATTAAAGCTTTCGTCCCCACAAAAACTAATCAATCATCTTCTCCATCCCCTTCAAAAATCTGCAAATAATATCCCCAACCAACCAATATTATTATTATTATACCATAAAATAATATCCCCAACCAACCAATATTATTATTATTATACCATAAACACACACACACACACACACAGATATACACACAGAGATCTAGAGAGAGAATTGAATATTTGAATACTTCACTGTGTCTATGATGGATAAAAGCTGTCATTCATCTGGTGAAGAATCTTCTGTTACAAACCCTAATCTTGATTCTGGTAAAGATCAGTACTTGAAGCAGATTCACAAGCTATCTCACAAGATTTCAAAACCACCCATCAGAAAACCCTTTGAGTTCGATCATCATCTTCATCAAATCCACCAGTCGCCGCCGCTGCCGTTGGATGAATCTCAGCCGTCGAATCTCCACCACAACCACCAGCAGCATCAGCCGCCGGTGTATAACGTCAGCAAGAGCGATTTCAGAGACGTTGTTCAGAAGCTCACCGGATCTCCGGCGCATGAGAAGGTGGTTAACCCCGTTCCGCCGGTGAAGCCCCAAAGCTCACGCTTGCAGAGGATTCGTCCGCCGCCGTTGGAAAATATCGTCAACCGCCCGCCGACGGCCGTCGCCGGCGTGATTCCGGCGAACCCTAGCTTCCGACCAGGTGGTGGTGGTGGTTCTGGAACCTTCTTCTCCGGTCAACGGCAGAATCACCAGCCTCTCTCCCCGCTTCCGCCGTTGCCGACGGTGCACGCGGCGGCGGAATCGCCGATCTCCGCCTACATGCGGTGCTTTCAGACCAACATCACCGGATTCACTCAACCTCCACCACCGCAACAACCACCACCACCGTCGTCTCTTCCGCCGCCGGACTTCCCGGCGCCGTCGTCTCCGCTACCGTTCGGATGCTTACCGCCGATGTTATCTCCGAGATTCCCCTTTTCTCCGACGAACCAATTCGGATTTCAACAGCTAACACCACTGTCTCCAACACCTCCTGCTGCAAGCCCTAGATGGAAATCACTCTGATATAATCAATCAAATTGGGGCAAATGTAAGTCTTGAAACTAGGGTTTTGAAGTTACTAATCTAAATGCATATACATGTTCATCATTGGTCAATTTGGGGGGAATATCAGATTCAGTATGCAAGCAAGAGTATTTCAGAAATTTGATTAGAAATCTTATGTACATGAATGGATTATTGAGCCTGTGTAAAAAGAAACCCTAGGTTTTGTGTTTGTTTCTTGTTCATCAAGATTGATTGCTAGTGGGAATGGTAAATGTTTTATGAAGTTGCAGACAGTTTTTTTATTGTGTTTTATGCATCTTTTTTTTACAGTTTTAGATTAATTTGTTATGATTTGTGTTGATTAAGTTGTGTAATTTAACAACTTTTGATTGATGATATGATGTGGCCTTATTCTGTTTTACCATTTAAAGGAAAGAAACTATGAATATTTTTTTATTTGGGTGGGTTATAAGAAGCAAGAACATTAGATTCTGTTGCAAAGGTTACAAAACTTGCAATCATAATTACCAACTTTAATTCCAACTTATGTTTTTTGACCATGAACATTGTTTAGCAAGTCAGAAACATTTTAACGGTTGGTTGGTGAATTTTACTTTTCAAGATTTCTTAACTACCAAGACTGGTTGAGTTAAGAGCATTTGCAACATGGTAACCTCACGGACGGGTACCTCAGAGCTGCACGCCCGTTCCCTGCGGCCCCCTACTCACAGAAACAATGAAGCCCTCCCATTGACCATCTGCGACGACAGACCACCAGCTTTTCCTTTATCTTTCATGTATGTGGCGTGGCGTCTCTCCCTGTCTCTTCCACATCTATGGGAGATGACACACCCTAGTGTAGACCTTAAGAGGGGCCCTCTTTGACATTGAGATACCTGACCTAAGAATTGGTTCGATTGACCCGAGGGGCCATACATACAATAAACCGGAAGCTCTTGATGCACAATGTGACAAGATAGGTGGTGTTTGGGTTGTGATCAAGAATCTTGAATATGATTTTGTTAGTAAGTTGGAATGGAAATGAGATTCACAATGTAAATCCATACCCTTCAAATCAAACATCTTATTCAAAAGTTCATTCTCATAACATTAATCCAAACACACATCAAAACTCTTTCGCGAGTTATTCAAAAGTTTCGATCTTTAAACCTGGGACAAAATCGCAATCACACATTACATTCCAACATCCAAAACCAAAACTTGTGGATTTGTTGAGCATAAACCTTAATCGATTCATGTAAAGTTTGTTACTTTAATAATATTTTTACAAGATTACCGTTGGTCAAACATCTTTCTGACATCATGGCAAGTTTCTTGAAGTTCTCGTGTTGACTGACTATTCACTACTTCAAACATACTTCGACATCGTTGTAAGTTTTGACATATATGGTTCAACCATATCCAATGTTCAAAAATTAATAAGTGGTCATGAAGACATGGTCAAAGTTTGAGGCCACTGGCTTACATTTAATGAGCTTCAATCTAAAGATAGCATAGCATTGTTATGTCATCATAGACCAGGTCGTGTTTCAGACATACACGTGGTGCAGATTGTTTGGGAAGACAAGTCTTTGCAAATGCAGGCAAATCTAGCATTCAATTTTAGCCCCTTTACTGGTCCCCTCTTGATGTTTTGACTTGTGGTGCACTAACATCTCTCATTGTGCCATTATTTATTCTTGTGTCGGAGAATTGGTCACACATTTTAAGTTTGTATTCATACATGAGTCTAGGAGCGCTTCTTTACGAAAATTCTAGATCAACGGAATATTATTTCTTAAATGATGATAATAGTTCATGAACATAACACACATATTTCTAATATTATAAATAAAATATAAATAATTAATATTTTAAAAGTATTCTAAGTTTACACAACCGCTCACAGGTTTCAAACATATACGATATCACACCTAAAGATTGCTTCAGTTTTAAAACTTTCGACTTTTACACTTGTGTTTATTTAACGGTTGGTTAATTAAAGCTAATTATATGTGAAATAGACAAAGGCTTGATGCCCCTTGTAAACAAAGTTGTTTTGAGCCTTACAAAATTTATTATGTGGATTTGAAAATACGAGATAAAGCGGCTTTGAAAAATCATAGACAACTATTAAAGTCAATTCAACACACTTGAAGAGTACCAATATAAATCAAAAAAGCTCCAGGAGGGCAATAAAATTAGTCTTTTTCTAGTAATAAAAATAAACGGATGATCATCATTCCTTTTGCTCCTCACTTTGCTTGGCTTCCTTGATCTCATCAGCCCCCTCATCCTGTTGCAATATTCATGTGTTAGCATACCATTCAATTGCAATAGATTCTTGTTCAGAACATAGTTTTCAAAGCAAGGACAAAAGTTCCGCGCATACCAAATTTCTTAAAACCAACCAACAGTTTGCTCAAACGACACAAAACCAAAACACACATAACCCGTAAAATCTCACTCGTACAGTAGAGTCGGGTGACACAAAACCACACAATAATAATATCATTTAGTTTCTAGCACGGGCACGTTGAACCAGATAATTGTAGAGCGACTGGTGTTCAATGGTTGGCCTAGTCTTCAAAACATCAGTTTGGAATAAACTTTAAACTTTCTATTTAAATAAGCAATCCCAAATACCCTTGAAAGAACTAATTAATGTATCAAAATGCAATAAACAGATACACATTTTTAATAGGTGATCCTAAACACCCTCTTAGTTTCATACAAGCTGTGACAAAAACCGATTATAGAGAGCCAATATGAAGCAAACAAACCTTGTTTTCAGCTCAACTTGAGAGACTTTTACTTTCATTCCATTAAAAAAAAACTCATTTCTGGTCGTTATCTATTAATTCTTTTAAATAATCAAAATTTGTCAAACACCATATCAATGCAACTTCGATAAGCATAAACACGTTCAAACACCATATCATACACCTCATTTAATTACAACTGATTATCCAACTATGATGACTTATATCACATTAGGACTTCTAAAAGACATCTTAAAACACTTCCAAACACTATCTCATCCAATTCCAAACCAAACCCCTACGAATATTTTATTGCATCTCCTTACTTGTGATTACTTATACCACAAAAGCTCATCCAAACACTATCTCATCTAACTTGTTTTTATCATAGTTGATTCTCTGAATCTAGTTACTTTCAACAAAGCACACCCAGACAAATCCCATAAAACGTTTCATCTGTAATGACTTAGAAGGCATACCTTGAAGTTCTAAACAGAAACATATGGAAGTGAAAAAGTTCATATTTTAAGTTATACCTGCATATCAGAAGTCCACAAAGTAAGATTATCACGAAGCAGTTGCATGATCAAAGTGCTATCCTTGTATGAGTCTTCACCCAATGTATCCAACTCAGCAATGGCTTCATCAAAAGCCTGGACAAAGGGGAAAATCTTTAAGTTGTATTCCTAAACAGTACATAGTCTAAGATGTGTTTTAGAAATCCTTTACCTGTTTGGCAAGACCACATGCACGGTCTGGTGAGTTCAAAATCTCATAGTAAAACACGGAGAAGTTAAGAGCCAATCCTAGACGGATTGGGTGTGTTGGGGCGAGTTCAGCATTTGCAATATCCTGCATAATTTATATTACAGATCAATCAAAAGACAAAACATAGATTTTTGCATTGGATTTTCTAAACTTGAGCACAACTCAATTAACTAGTTTGTTTCAAGAAAGATGTGCAGAGTGAAAACAACTTGTATAAGTAGGGAAAGAAAAGTGGTATAAAACTTGGAAATCAATAATTAGGTTCGTATATCTGAACACTTTACAGGAGAACAATAACATACAACTACAATTCACAAGTTTAAATTGAACTATCGCCTCATCAACAGCAAAACCTAAGTTAATCATCGGTAAAGTCCTAACTACTTACGCAAATCCACATTAAACAATTAGAATCAATGATGACAAATAAGCATACTTCTGCAAATGCAAGAAGCAAATTCATCGTACAGGACTATGTTTTTTCTAAGCCTAAGTTATACCAGCAGATCTACATATCTTAGAGGAGAAAATCGATGCAATAGCTTTCATATTCCCAAATTCACAACTCGAAGTAACCTAATCTGAGTTAAAAGACGCAAATCACGTACAGAGATCTACCTAAAAAAGTTCTACCTTACATATGTAAATATACATCTTCTTATACTTTACAATGCTAGAAAACGAAAATCAAAACAAATGTCACACAGTTATCTACTAGAAGAAGCTTTTCGATGCGTAAACTGAATGAAAAAAAAAAATCCAAACCTGAGCAGCCTTATACGCATTGAGAGTATTCTCAGCGGCCTCTTTCCGTTCACCACCAGTTTTAAACTCCGCAAGGTAGCGATGATAATCTCCCTTCATCTTCAAATAAAACACTTTCGAATCACCAGAAGCGGCCGACGGAACAAGCTTAGAGTCAAGCAGCTTGAGAATGCCGTCACATATGTCGGAAAGTTCCTTCTCGATCTTCGATCTGTAATCCTTGATAACGGACACATGATCCTCCTTACCTCGAGACTCCTCCTTCTGCTCGATGGAGGAGATGATGCGCCAGGAGGCACGGCGAGCGCCGATGACGTTCTTGTAGGCGACGGAGAGGAGGTTGCGCTCCTCGACGGTGAGTTCGTCGGAGTCGGCGAGTGAGGCGGAGACTTTCTCCATGAATTCCACCATCTCCTCGTAACGCTCCGCCTGCTCGGCGAGTTTCGCCATGTAGACGTGCTCTTCACGCGCCGATGATGCCATTGGTGCAGGTGATCGGAGGAAACAAGAGGGATCTGATTACTGATTACTGATTATGATTACAGATTAGGGTTTGAAGTTGAGAGAATGGGGGAGAGAAGAATGGGGTGAGAGAGGAGGGGAGAAACAGTTGGGGAATTTTATAAGCTAAAAATAGGCTGTTTTCCAATCACTGTGTCTATGCATATTTTTTTTTTCTTTTTATTATTATTGTCTATTGAGGGTTTTGAATATGTGCAATTTGAAATTTTGAATGTAGATCCAGTCAGTTAGTTCATTTATATTATTATTGGTGTGTGTTTCTCGTGAGGAGGTACCACCAGAATTTTGTATATGACGGAAAATACATTTCCAGTGGCTTTAGATCTAATGGTTATGAAATTTCGTTGTTGTTGTGTTAACTTTTAGATAGCATCAGGTTTTTGTTGTTTAAGTATTCATATCACGTTTTTTATCTTATTTTTATAATTATATTAATTATTTTTTTAAATTAAATAATAATTTTTATGCATTTATTGTTATTATTTTTTTACTTACAACCAATTTTAAAAATATTAAAAATTTTACATGAGTTGAGTAATAATTCGCAAAATATATAAATAAACAATAATATTTTTCTCTCATCCACTTATAGCTCTTTCTTAAAATATTGAAAAAACACTCAAATAAATATAAAGAACGTAAGGTGAATGCTTTTGGTGGGTCTTCATTAATAGCTATACGAACAAAAAAACACTGAAAGGATGATTAATATAAGCATGGATGAGAACTGATAGGCAAGGAGAAAAATGCTTGTGTCGACCTTACATGATTGTCCGGTCTTATTGGGTTAAAAAAGTGGTTTTTTTGTTGGCCAAACTATGCTAAATACGGAAGGTCAGATAAGACAAAATTACTAAACACAAAAAAACTTACTTAGACTATCATATGTTTATCATTTTTGCTTTTGATATTTTTTATGTTCTAGCCCCACAGGCTGTGGATCTACTGAACAGGGTTCAACGAATTATGCATGATAATTTGTTAGCCTCTTAGTCTCAAGCGGTTGTTTTTAATAGGATCGGTTTTATTATCAAAAGGGTTTTGCGACGCAGCTTGTTGCTGTTTACCCACCACTTCATTATAATCTTTTGATACATCCATTAAATAGATGTGGTTACGACATGGTTAACTTTTACGTCTTAGGAGGGATGATCGTGAAGAAAGGAAAAGAGAAGGGTTTTTATTTGGAGCAATTTAGTCAATTGACATTTTATTCATTCCAATTCATTTATTAAATTAATCAACTAGATACCACATTCATTTAAAGGGACTTTGCCCAATTTCAATTTTTAATTATTTTGTTAATTATTATACGAATCAAATTTATAATCTATAATCTATAATTTATAATTTATAATTTATAATTTATAATAAACTAAGGTTTTTCTAAAACACATGTCATCATTTTAACAAATTAAATGACACGTGTCATCATTGTAACATATAACAAAAATCATTTTCCGGTCTCTCTCTCTCTTAATAAATACAAAAATTATAAAAATAATTAATTTGACTTTCTTTTTTAATTAAAATATATTTAATCTATAATCTACCTGCTCTAATAAAAAGGTTTCCTGAGATAACACGTATCTCCTATTAAATAATTACTTTAATTACTAATAATTTTTAACACCTTTTTAGATTTAATAAATTAAGAAAGAAGTCTATTTATTAGTGTTATTTTTAAATAAATATTTTTTTTATAAAATAATTATAAAGCATAAAACTTTTTAAAAAATACGAATTTTTTAAAAAGTCATTTTTTAAAAACAAAAATCAATCAAAGTTGAGAGTTATAATAGGAACATTTTTTAAAAGTGACATTTTTATACGGTTTGTTTTAAAACAAAATGCTTAATTTTTTGAAAAAATGTAAAAAAAATTAAAAATGATATTAAAATAAAATTTATTATATTAATACATTATTTATTTAATCCGTGTAATACACAGGTTTACTAAAGCTAGTCTATAATAAAAGAAGGTTTCCTAAGACACATGTCATCATTTTAGCATATTAAATGACACGTGTTATCATTGTAACATATCACAAAAATCATTTTCCCGCCTCTCTCTCTTAATAAATACAAAAATTATAAAACAATTAATTTGATTTTCCTTTTTAATTAAAATATGTTTAAAAAATATATATCTATATGTGTGTTTCTTTACTCTCTCATATTAAATGATAATTATTATAAATAAGTAAACTAAACTATTAAACATTTAAAATATAAATGTAGTTATTTTATTAATTTATTAATACATATTAAATATAAAGTAATAAATTTAATTCATTATGTGCTATAACTTTCAAATATTTATTATATTTTATTTCATCAATGGATAAAAACATTTAGAAAATAAAATATTCATAAACTAATTATTTTAATATGTTTTATTTATTCTACTCATGTAATACATAGGGTTCTAACCTAGTGACCTATAGATTAAGGATTTCAAACTTCGACACCATTTATAGAAACTTCAAGTTTGTTTCTATGAACTATTAAGGGGTTGTTTGTCAACTTCTGAATGATTAAATGCTGAACCAATAAAAGATCTGAACTATTAAGTGTTGAACCATTAAGAGGTCTGAACTATTAAGAGTTAGTATACCGTTTAACTATTCAAATGCAAATGTCTGACCAATTTAGATAAGATGTCTTAACCATTCAATATTAGACCTTTTAACCATTCAACACTAGTATAATGCTTAATCATTCAGAGAAAAATGTCTGAACCATTCAAATATTTGCTCGGGAAACAAACACTCTAAACCATTAAATATTGAACCATTTAGACATCTAAACTATTAAAAGGTTGATTAAGTGGTTGTCAAACAACCCATAAGTGTAATGTTTAGATTTCAATCAATTGTGTTGGCTTGGTCGTTGTATGTTAATGTGTTGGTGTAAGTTAGAGAAGTAGAACGAGGTGGAGAACGACTTTATTCATTGATGTTGACGTGAATGTGTAGGCATTGTGTTTGGTTTGATACAACAATAATGATAGTAATAATAATACCTATAATTATATCTATACACATTAGTATTTTATTGAATTAATAGCGTGAACAACTAAAAAAACATAAGTTACTTAGGCTCATTTCTAACCAAAAATTACATATAGTTACTTTTTAAATATGAAAATGTTCTCAAAAGTTGTTTATCGTCAAAATCAACTCACATCAAAATATTTACTTTTAGTAAAAGAATCATTAGCATAACCACATGGTTTATAGGGATACAATATCCGTTCACTTTTTTTAGATATGCCGGTTTTAGTTTATTTTTTGTTAGGACTATGACATCAATCAATATGCACTCTCAAAACCCCTATGTCGATCGCTACCCGACTAATGTTCATCCATGCAGTACCGTGGATTAGAAAATGCTTGTTCCAACGTATATATGTAGACCTTTGTTGCTACAACATGATAAAACAAAGAGAGGAATTCTAGAACCACGTGTTCAAGGTATTCGTACACGATTTATTCCAACTACTAAATTTAGATGGGACAATTTAGACCAATTGATTTATGAATACGTCGAATTAGGTTATGTTTTTATCTTTGCTTTACGTTTAACATATATAACTCTCTTTACTTCTTAAAAAAGAAGGTTTAAAGTAAAGCAAACTCGACAAATTAAGACTTACCCAAGCCCTGTTTTTGCCACCTATATTAAATTCTCTCACAGTAAACCAATAGTTGAGCATTGTTTGACCATGTAGAACTTCTTACATTTCCAGGGGGTCAAGTGCTCTGCGTAAACATTCCAAAATTGCAAACACAAAATACATAAACTGATTTAAAATGTTATAAAGTATAACACAAATGAATAGAGATTGGAGTCGTGTATTTTTAATGCTCATAATGTCCAAAATCATGCTATTTAACAATTTATATTAATAGTGTAATTGTATTGTTTTGTGATCACACTTAAGGTACATATAAGTTCAAAATGTTAGAAAAAAGTTTTTACGGGTTAACTTGACTTGTTTATGCTCGTACTAAACAATGTTTGTATGGGCTATTCTTGATGGAATACTAACGGCCAAAGCTATGGATCGGTATCAACGGGTTATCCGGAAGCGTTTAGTCATATGATTTATTTTGTGTAGATCATGTGTTGTTTTATTTGTTGAGTCAAAGTAATGGGTCAGTGGTACGCTTTCAGATGCAAGTGTTTTTTCAATTTATGTAAGCTTTCAGATTTAATAAATGTGGGAGTTTTAGAACACTAATTCTTTCTGTTTATGTGTGTTTCTCCTGTGTATTTAGGGCTGAACTAATAGAGACAAGCTTTTACACAAAACTCATATCAACTGGCTTGACCCATTTAATTTAGGGTGCTAATAAAGAGACACTCCAGTTTTAAATTGACACCCACCTATACGTCGCGTATGGGCCCATACGAGGCGTATAGTGCTACATCGTAAGTGCCAAACATTCCAGGTCACATCAGCGAGCCTATACGTCGCGTATAGGCCCATACGCGGCGTATAGGCTTTTCAGAAAACAAACTGGTGAAGTCAAATCAGTCTTCCAGCGGGGCTATACGCAGCGTATGGATCCATACGCGGCGTATAGCCCTGTGTCGTATGGGTGCGGTACGCGTCTCCACCGACAACTATACGCGGCGTATGGATCTATACGCTACCTATACAACACCTATGGACCCATACGCGTCGTATAGTTGTCGGTGGAGACGCGTACCGCACCCATACGACGTAGGGCTATACGTCGCGTATGGATCCATACGCTGCGTATAGCCCCGCTGAAAGACTGATTTGACTTCACCAGTTTTTTTCTGAAAAGCCTATATGCCGCGTATGGGCCTATACGCGGCGTATAGTCTCGATTTCGAATTATATTGACACGACTGAAGATTCTTTCGTTGATATATAAACGCACCGAATATCAAACGAATGCATTCATATTTCGTTTGTTACGAAGAAAACGTTTGATCATAATCGGAGGAAATTAGCGTTGTGTGGTTCAACATTTTCTTATGTCACATAATTACTCGGTAAACATTTGATTCTTATTTCATAAAGTATTTGCATACATATATACATATATTTGAATTGCATACTTAAAAAATCATTTCAACTAACTCGGGTTCCATTGGTGCTAGTCGGTTACGATAAACTTAAATAAATTTTAAGCTTTTTTATCATAACCGACTAATATCGTGGAACACGAGTTAGTTGAAATGATTATTAAGTAATCAAAACATTTATGTGTACGTAAGTATGTATATAAAAGAAATAAGAGTTATAGTTTTCCAAAATTATTATTTTGAAGAAATAGTTGAACCACAAAACTCTATTTTCTTTAAAAAAATCTCATTTGTCTTATAAGGCTGCCATGGAGCGTATAGGACGGTTGAATTTGAAGTGACCCAAGATTTTTTGTTCGTTATGTCGTTTTGGGATGGTAACTATTTGTTTGGTGAATATTCAAGCGTTGCGTACGTGGCAGATAGTAATCAAGTTGATTCGTACGTTCAATCTACTTACGAATTGCCAGATTTAAACCAACCTTATGTTCCCGAAGATGAGTTCGAGTTTTGCCGAGAATCAAGTTATGACCCGCAACAAAGTAATATAAACTATCTCTTGAGTGCTGAAAATCAAAACACGAAAATATCGTTTGAAACATGTCAAGAATTTTTATCACTCGATGAGCTAGTCTGTTGGGTTGTTAATAGGGGATGTGATAATGGTTACGTTATTATTACACGAAGAACGAAGAAAAAGGAAGGTCAGGTCGTAAAGGTGTGGCTTATTTGTGATCGTGGTGGTGAACACAAAAGCAAAGCAACAATTAGACGATCTGGTAGCAAAAAATCGGATGTCCTTTTAAATTAGTGGGGATACACGACAACAAACGTCATTCGTGGAAATTAGAGGTGAGAAATGACGAACATAACCATGATCCCGCTCAACATATGGAGGGGCACCCATTTGTAAGAAAGTTTTCTCAAAACGAATTCAATTTGGTGGAACCACTTATCGATCAGAACATGGAACCTCGTAACATTTTATCAGCTTTGAAAAAGCAAAATCCAAAGAACGCATCCATAACCAGAGACGTATACAACGCTCAATATAAGATAAGAAGTGAAAAGAAAGTCGGTGAAACACCAATGCAAGTTTTAGAAAACCTTTTATCTTCTAAAAGGTATGTTTATTACACCCGAGAAGATCCCGATACAAATACCGTAGAAGATATATTTTTTTGTCATCCAAAATCATACGACACTTGGC
>BJCM01203169.1:0-15150 GCA_018326385.1 Flaveria bidentis | reverse complement strand
TTACTCATAAATGTTGTTTGTATTGATATATGAAAGTTGATAAGTTATAGAGAATAATTACAACAAAAATTCTCTATATCTCTGCCGTCACCTCAGTACGAGGTAAACTGTTCTATTTATAGGCAGACAAGATGCCTTTACAAAATGACTAAACTACCCCTGACCTATTACATCAGAAACTAGTCTAAGTCTTGATCCGCATCTCTGCTTGTTCATCCGCATTCACAAATGCGGATGAGTTAATGTTGATCAGCATTTCTACTTGATCATCAGCATTAGTAATTTGGTCATCCACATTGCTTAACGCGGATGAACAAATACTTGTGCGAATTTGGTTGGTCATCCGCATTTGCAAATGCGGATGAGTAAAGTCTTGTCCGCATCTTCTTTTGTTCGTCCGCATAAGTCAATGCGGAAGAGTAAGTACTTGTCCGCATTTCTGCTTGTGGTCTTCCGCATTTGTCAATGCGGAAGAGTACTTTATTCTTCTAAGAAGATTCTTCATCCGCATTTCTTCTTGGACATAAGGGATTTCAGCAGAACAATCATCAAATCACCTATTGAGTTGGCATGTATGATTCTTTCAAGGGTCCAACAGAAACTCAAAGTGTGGACCTTGGTTGATCATAGACCAAATAAATGCCGAATTGGCACGAAATGGGTGTTCAAGAAAAGACCCGATTACATTGGCATTGTGGTAAGGAATAAGTTCAGATTGGTGGTTCAGGGCTTTGCTTAAGAAGAAGGAATAGACTACATGTAAGTCTTTGCTCATGTAGCCCATCTTAAAGCTATTAGAATCTTTCTGGCACATCCTACTCACAAGCAATTCAATGTCTATTAGATGTATGTCAAATGTGCATTTCCTTATGGAGACATTAATGAAGTGATATACGTGTCTCAACCACCAGGTTTTGAGGATCTTGACTTTCTTGAAAAAGTCTACAAGCTTGATAAGTCACTTTATGGTCTTCAACAAGCACCTCGGATCTTGAAAAAGTCTAGAAGCTTGTAAGTCACTTTAACACAGTATCTCTTAAGCATTGGTTTTTCCGATGGCACTATTGATATGACTTTATTCAAGAAGGAACTGGATGGTGAGATGTTGATTGTCCAAGTCTATGTCGATGATATAATTTTTGGCTCCACCAATCCAAAGTTGTGTCGGGAGTTTGAGGAAGTCATGCGGGGTCGATTTGAAATGAGTGTGATCTGATTTTTCTTTGGGTTACAAGTTGAACAAAAGCCTAAGGGATTTCTCATTCATCAGGAGAAGTATATTAAAGAAATTCTGAAGAAATTCACGATGGATGATGTCTCTTTTGAACTCTACTCTTTCACTGCTCAAACTTGACTCACTCCTGGGGCTAACGGGAAACCTATTGATCCTCACCTCTATAGATCAATGATTGGTTCCCGTATGTATCTTACAACCATTCGTCATGATATAACCTCCGACATAGGATATTGTGCTCGATGCCAATCTGCTCCGAAAGAGTCTCATTAAAAGGCTGTAAAACGAATCTTTCATTATCTTAAAGGCTCTTCTGGTTTGGGACTTTGGTATCCTTATGGTGTGAACATGCTTATTCTGATAGTGATTGTAATTGCTGCAGGTTAAACAAAAACTCGGTTACCGGAGGTTGTCAGTACTTAGGAAATTGTCTGGTATCATGGCAGAGCAAGAAGCAGACCATAGTTTCTCTTTCTATAGGAGAAGTGGAATACATTACAGCTTCCAGTTGTTGCTCTCTAGTGCTCTAGATACAACATCAGATGATTGACCTCGAGATCAACTTTCTCCATACATCGTTGTTCTACGACAACGAAGCAGCTATTGGAATTGCCAAGAATCCTATTCATCATTCTCGCACCAAGCACATTGAGACATTGATTCATGCAATTCGTGATGCTCAGTAAAAAGGTTTTATTGATATTATTCCCCTTGACACAAAAAATCAAAAGGCTGATCTTTTCACTAAAACGTTTGATAAACCTCGTTTTTACAAATTGATCTCTATATTAGGATTAATATCATTTTAAACTCCTTTTCTTAAAAGTATTTTGGTGTACATATTGTTTATCTCTCTTTCTTTATTTTCTTTCTTTCTTTGTAGTTCTGCTCGTTCCATAGCCCTTCCTCTTCTTTCATATACATAAAAAAATGATAGTTATATGTAGCTAAACAAGAAATTTGTACATCTTGCTTATTCGTAGAAATTTCGGGGAAGAATACATATTAAATGTTCTTTTTGTTTTCCTTGCAGAATAAAATGAGAATCCTGGACGATGTATTGGAGGTCAATGGTATTGTGTCGGGATTTGCTTGATAGGTTTAGCCTGAAGCAAAGTAAACAGTATTCTTGTAGCTTAACTGATAGATCAAGAAACTTGTTGACTCGGATAATCCCCTTGACACTTTTGGACTTCACAAAGTTTCTAGTCCTTGTTCAAAAACGATTGAGAACATGATATCTCTGTTTTGACCTATTCTATCTGAGGTATTTTTGTGTCTAGATCTTCCACTCTATCTTATAAGCTTCTTGCTTATTATTCTATGCATCTAAAATGCTCTTTGTTATATTATTTATGGTGCTTATCTCCTCTGCTATGTGTGAACATTGACCTGGAGTGATGATCACTTCTGTTGTGCAATAGTACTGACCTGGAGCTCTCATCAGCACAAAATGATGATCTTCTTTATTATACGTAAGTATAGACCTGAAGCTCTCATTGGATGTCTTTAAGAGCTTTGCTTCCTTTGGAATAGGACCTTTGTTGCTTCTGAGAAGAACAATCAAGTAGAGCATGTTATCTGTTGAATATATCATGAGAATAGGATAAGTTTCTTTGCCAATTGTTTGTAGGGACTGAGTCATTCAATGTTTTCTTTGAAATAACCAAAACATGATAACAATAGTTGCGGTATGCTTGTTGAAACGAAGAAGGCATGAATTTAAAGGGACAAGTATATCAGCAATCTCGCCAAACTTTGATTCTCCAAAAGATCTTTTTAGTTTCTCGTTCATATTTTTTCTTTTTGTTTTTTTAAATTACGTGAAATATAGTAAGGTCTTGTGGGGCAAATTTCTTTTCTTTTCCATCATTATTTTTTAGTTCTTTTTTGTATTATTTTTCTTCATTTTCCTTAAAAGAAATTATTATTTTTTTTATTTTTATTTTTTATTTTTTTATTTTTGTTTTTTATTATTTTTGGTTTTTGGGTTACAGTGAAATTATATTTTCGTTGGTAGTTTCGCAGGTTGAAATTATAGCTTCGCCGGTTCTTTAGCACTCCGCTTGGTTAGTTTCGACCTAAGCTTATACAGGTGAAATTATAGTTTTGCTGACTGCGAAACTATGTCCTATATAACTCGTTTTTCTAAATTATCCTCTCATTTTCGCACTATCGAGGTTTTCGGTCACTGAGAATGCTCCCGTGTCTTTGCTTAGTGATTTTGAGATTTTGGACTTTTGATCCTCGTTTGTCTCATATTTTCTCTTCGATTGTGAGTTTCGAGCCAAGGATTTTAGTTTAATCTAGGTTTAATCCTCTCTTAATGAACTAATTTGATTTGGACTCTTCGGTACCTTCGCAGTTCATACTGCGAAAGTATCGATTGTCCAACGAAACTGAGCGAAAGTTCAAATGTTTTTCAATGAAACTGTGTTGCTATGCTGTCCAAGCGAACATAACAGTTTCACTAATCATAATTCAGTTCCACTGCGTCGAAACCAAAGTTTCATCAAGATGAACCTACTGCTCTGTATTGCTGAAGCTACCCTATAACGACCATCGAAATTGCTTTTTCGCTTGCCAAAACTACGTTTTCATCTAGCAAAACTATAATTTCAGCTAGCGAATTTAAATTGATTATTATTCATTTTTATTATTTTTATTATTTTACTTTTATATTACTTTTTAATATATCGTTCTAATGTGTTTCTATCTGTTTTCTGGTTATATGGCTAACCTCAAATTTGACAAGAGGAATAACATTACGGCTCTTCTGGATGACTCTCATCCCAAAGCAGCCAGGTTTAGAGACTTCATTCGTTGGTTGCAAAGATCTCCAATTGCCTACGCGATCTCACACTCTTCTACCATATATGACTTTCACATTTGAGATTTCTAGCGTACGAGTAAGTGTAGCACGAGAGCCAATCCTCAAAGGATTGTGGCTAGATTATTGGAGAATGACTTGAATATTACTTCTGAGATTATTTTGAGGGTATTGAGATTGGATTAGGATACTAGAGAGGAGGTGATACTGTCAGATCAAGAGGTGTTTAATGCAAAAGTAAATTAAAAAAATCCTTTCTCTCCAAGGAGTGGAGATATATAGCCCATGTAGTTATCATGTGCTTAGATCACCGAAAAGATGGATCAGATAGGCTACACTTAGACTAGGCTAAAGCCATGGTGATTTGTTGCAAAGGGCAGAAGGCCAACTTTGCAAGAGTGATTTTTGACTGTATGGTTGAAAATGTCATGGCTCTGAAGGACAAGTGGATGCCATACCCTAGATTCATTCAGATGATTATAGATGATGTTATTCCAAATATTCCAAGGCATGGAGAGATTAAGAGATTGGTACAGATGAGCAACCGTATATATGCACACTACTATGCAATTAGACATGACTTTAGTGGGAAGATCACTCACCTTTGGGAAAACATGTATCCTCCGAAACGATGGAATTATATCAAGAGAGTTAATGAGTTAGAGGGGAAAAGAGCATAAGAGACTAGACTAAAACAGACTGAAGGTATCAAGAAGAGGAAGAGATACGCGAAAGAGAATGAGTAGGATTTTAAGGAGGAAGTTTGTCAGGACCGTGTACGTATGGAATACTAATAGATTATGCGTTTATACCGAATCAAATAGTGCAGAATCCTTTTTGATTGGCGATCCAATCAATGAGAACAATTACCCGATAGATATAAGATTGAAACTAAACGTTACGAACGAGTAGAGATTGATCAGGATTGATCTATGAAGTTGGACAGGCTTCCTTGGATGCTCTAGACGGCTAGGGTTCGTAAGAGTATCAAGTTGTAACACCCGGATATTTATTTTGATGGCGACGAAAGAAGAAAAGAAATAAAGTCCAAAGTCGAGGGACTAAACTCGCCAAAGACGGAAAATTTGGGTATGTGATGATATATGTAGGGAGAGGGCAGCCATTACCCTCTCCCCGCACTCACATTTCAGCAAACAAAAGAGGAGAAGAGAGAAAAAAAGAGAAAAAGGGAGAATAGTTGGTTCGAGTTGGTTCAAGAGAGCAAAAATCGTCGTGTAGCGAGTCAAATTGAAGCTCTTCTCGTTGTGGTTGTTTGTGTGAGTTCTAGGACCCATCTTTTACACGTTTTTGAATGATTTTGGGGCTGGAACACTTCTGAAAATCGGGTTTTTATGTGTATATGTGCTCGACCCGTTTGTGTATGTGTATGTGTGTGTATATTCGTTTGGGTCTTGTGTTTGAGCTTGTGTGTGCTTGAATGGTGTTGTGGTATGCATTCCGAAGGTTTACGATGGTTGATTTGGGCTTAGAATGAGTTTGGATGAGCTTGGAGGTCGAAAATGGCAGATTGAGTTTGGGATGAACGGCATTCTGTATCAGCTAGGGCTATGCGACCGAATGGAGGCCATACGGCCGAATGAGGTGCGATTGAGGTTCATTCGCACGATTGGGGTTCATTCACACGAATGAGGGTTCATTCGTGCGACTAAGGGCCAGCCGCATGGGGTGTCATGCGACTGAGGGCCCATTCGCATAAGTGCTCATCCGCATTAGTTTCATTCGCATGAGGTCCATCCGCATTAGTCCCACTCACATAGGACTCATCCGCATTAAGTCTATTTGCATGAGGTCTTTTGCATGGGTGTTCATCCACATTGTTGTTCATCCGCATGAAGTCCATTCGCACAATTGCGTGTTCATTCGCATAGGTGTTCATCCGCACTGGCCCTTTCGCACGATGTTCAGTCGCATTGAGGCCATGCGACTGAAGGGTGTCCATATGCCCGAATAGGGTTGTTGCACCCGAGGAGAAGCGTAGTTTAACTTTTGACTTTCAGGGGAAAGTGTAGATGTAAGCATTAACGTGGAAGTTCCCGTAAGTTCATGTACGATAACTATAGAGGCCTTAGAGGTTATGTTGGGCATGACGATAATGATGATGTTGCATGATTATGCATGATGTTATGTATGTATGATGTTGCCCTGTATGATGTTGATGATTGTGTATGATATGTTCCTTATTATGTTATATGTTTATCTTTCCTGTGGCTTTAAGTGTTATGTTAATGAATGAAGTGAAAGTATTACGTAACGTAAAGTGAAAGATAAAAAAAGAGGAACATGAAGTATGAATGCATGCATTAATGAATGATAAAGTAAAGAAAGTCTTGCAAGCACGGTATGTTGGGACACGCCATTAAAAGGTGTTAGCCCAACGGTGTGCGGGTTCGCTACCCCGGGAGGCTACACATCGGTGTCTTTTTTTGTGATTGACCATTTGAAGAGCCCCATTGCTGCATACCATAGGTATTGTGACCAGAGGTGCGATGCACCGTTATAGCTGGTCTATAATAGACCTAGGTCTAGTATCGGGAATAGCTGGGTATTGCATATAGCAGTGATACACCTAAACTCTACCCTAGGTACTGCGACCAGAGGTGTGATGCACACGTTATAGCTGGTCTATGATAGACCTAGGTCCAGGTCAGGAAATAGCTCGGTAAAGTTTATGGTGGAAGGAAAAGAAAGAGGTAATGATGAATGAATGAAAGCATGAAAGATTAAAGAAGATAATAATGATATTATCTATGTGTACGTATGTTGTATGATCACATGAAAGTAAAGAATGGTTTTAACGAAAGAAAAGTATGTTTTATCATAAAACTAGAACTCACTGAGCAACACTGACTTTTATGTGTTTCTAGTTGGCAGGTAATGGTTGCTGAGGATGGCACGAGGCGGCTACTCAGCTTTTTTGGATGGCATCCATATTTATAATGCTTTTGTGATATAATGCAACTTGGGGATTTGTAATTTGATTACGATGTATTATTTTGCAAAAGCTATTATATTAAGATGAAAGGTCATTTTTTAAATGTTTCCGCTATGATGCTTTATGAAATACAAATGTAATTATATGTTTTATGTGCAATGAGGATCCAACTATAAGCGTCCCGGGAACGGGGCCTTACACAAGTGTTACGTTTTTCCACAAATTAAGTGGTATTTATAGGTTATGAGTTTGCAATCATACGACTAAACCATTTGCATCGTTCAGTCGTGCGACTAAATCATGCGATTGATCCATATATATGACTGAAGGTTTAGTCGTGCGACTGAGTCAATCTTATGTCTCAATCGTGCGACTGATCCAGTTTCCTGGTCCAGTCCTGCGACTGGTCCATTAGCATGATGTAATCATGTGTATGGCCAATAAGCATGGTCCATTCGCATGAAGACTCATATGACTAAGTTTGAACATATTTCTCAATCATAATTGACTAAAAACTATATACAGCAACCTCAAACCTATATAGTAAGTTCATTATACTTTAACACACAATAACACTATGAAATATTAAACATTATAAAGATCAACCACATATTATATTTCATTTAACCAATTCATTACATATGTGTAAGACATGAAAGACTTTTACATTAAGCACATAAACTAGGGAGATATGTATCAACAAATTGCCCCTTGGACCTAGTTTACACTATCCTCTAACATCCTTCATATGTGATAGGATCAATTGATTCAATCTGTAATGATTTATGTAAACAATTCAAAAGAAACACAAACAATTGTAATCAATTCAAGCAATATCAACAAATTCACAGTTCATTGATATAGCAAAGACAATTACAAGAGTAAGAAAGCAGTTAACAATTCAAGAACAACCAACCCACCTTTCTCTCTAGTCTATGCTATTTATACTAGAAACTAAGGAACTAACAATTTACAGAACTAGTCCCTATATTAGTACAAAATATAAAATATACAATAAAATACAAAATGTTAATCTTTCAAGGGTTCTAACAATATGCTTTTCAAACTTCTTGTACTTGTCCTCTCTTGTGACTCCTGCGTGTATTTCAAACGCAAAATAGAGCCATATCAGATTTTGGAATTGGAGGACTTATACAATATCCTGCGTGTCATAGAACAGTGGCCACTTGTATATAGTGTAGACATCTACAGCTAAAAAGTTGGTAAGCCACATTGGGTCAAACACCCTGATAGTTTCCATTCTACCCTCTCTATTCAGAACTATGACCGCTTCACCCGTCCTCCCGTCATAATACCACCATTTGAAATGTGGAGTGAAGTCCCGAGGCATTTCCCATAAGGGAATCTTTGACATCGTGCGCAAAGGACTCCACTTCAGCACTACTTTCGGCTTCCGAGATATAGGGTCAACTTCAGATCTATGGATGTACCTCTTCGGTTGCTGAAGTCTGATGTTTATCCACCTGGTGTGGTATTATTTCTTCAACGCAGCTTCAAACCAACTTGACATCTTCCTTGGATTTGCATATAGCAGATCTAAGCACGCCAGTCGGTTGATCTCAAAACCAGGAAAAGTCTACAGATCATGTGGATATCTGAAGTACTCGATCCCCTTCTCTCTTTTTACTGCATAAACGTTTAAGTCCTCAAAATAGGCCCACGCAATGATTTTGCCCGACACCTTCTGATGTTTCTTGACTTTGTAGAGTTTGGTGTAGGCATTTTGCTTTGGAGTCATGCGCTGGGCGCTTATTTCACCAAAACAAGCTGCCCATTCAGCCTTCTTGATATCAACATTTGCATCCGAGGCTTGGGCTTGGTTTTCATCCTTTTCCTTTTCCTTCTCCATTTCATCCAGCTTCTCAAATGTAGCACTACCAAAAGTATCACCCAAGTTGGGTATCACATTTCCCTCGCGGTCAGTGTATTCTGGATAATGTTCTGCTCTAACATCCTCAATCGTAATCTCGTCCACATCCTGCAGCTCCTCATCACTTAAAACATCAAATTCTAGAGCATCTTTTACAATTTCGTCCGGATTGAGTCGGAACATCTCAGCTAACTACTCGTTGATCAGATCATGTATAATTTATCCTTCTTTGGAGTATAGCTCACTGACCTTTTGACTGTCCCTTGCAAATCAAGAATCATGGTGAATTAAGACTTGATTTGCTAAAAGGGAGCAATATCTTATACATCCTGTTGTGGAGTTTTATCTGCTTGATTAGACATTAAGCATATCACACCAAATTCATTAGATAAAACATTTAAGCATAAATAAACATAATTGAACATTAATTACATATGTGTAACATATAATTCAAGTACAAAAGTTTTAAATACATAAACATCTAATAATTAATTTTGTCTTGCTCCTTTGATTCTTCTGCGGGAGGAGTTGAAGAAGAGGCTCCTCGATCTTGGCTATGTTTGGTATGCCTCTCTTGAGCTTGAGGAGAGGCTGATGCAACAGCATCACCTTCCTGATCATCATCATCTTCACGATCTTTTCCACTTGGTTCACCTTCTCCTACCTCCTCTTCAGAGTCATCATCATCCTCTTCATCATTATCATCGTCATCATCATCATCATCATCATCCTTAATCTTTAGAGGCTCACTTTTAGACCCTTTCAGCTTTAGCATAATCTTCTTATTTTTCTTCTCAAGCTCCTCAATCCTCTTCACTGAATCCAATACCAGCTCATTTTGACTAGTCAGTGCATGGTGAGATCGGCTTAGAACTCTCTCATACAGGTCACTCTTCTCACTGAGCTCCCTGATCTGTTTAGCTTGAGCTGCATTCACCTCCATTAGCTAGTTGAGCTGCGCACCTTTTTGCTCATCTGTGGCAATCAGCCTTAGCACAATTTGGTTGAGGTTGGCCAGCTGTTCCTCTAACCCAATATGGGGTAGAGAAGGTCCAGCCGTGAATGGAGAATGTGTGGATGGACCTGCTTGATGAGAGGTGGTGGTAGTAGTGGATGTTGTGAATATGGGAGGTGGAATGTGTGTGGGCTGTGGTGGAGTGGTTGTGGTAGTGATGGTGGGATGAGAGATAGTAGTAGTTGGTGGAGTGTTGGTGGTAGTAGTAGCTATGGGGGTGGAGATAGGAGGTGTGGTTGTGGTGGTGGGAGTAGTGATTAGGGTGATCCTCTGCCTCTTGCTCTTCTTCTCGTAGGGTTGGGCCATTCTTTTCTTCCTTGAGCCCTTGGAGATAGAGGTTCCCCCTAAGCCGAGTGACTGGTCTGGGGTGTAAGTAGGATTAGTGTAATCTGTAGCACCACCTTTTGACCAAGCCTAACGTCCACCAACCGCCTCTATACCTTTCTTGGTGGCCACAACTATGCTCCCAACTGTCCTCACGAGAGGCTCCTCATCTGACTCATCATCTTTATCTATCCAAAAATTAGGGTGGATTGGAGTCTGCTCGGATCCACCAGGAGCCTCACTGCCTTGACCATCACCATGTTCATCGTCATCGTCGTCTGTATCACCAGTGGGTAGCTCAATCGGCTCGACATCTGAGTCACTCTCATCTTGACGCAACTTCTTGTGAGAAGGCGCCACATAATCAATACTTTCCAAGTGCCTAAACAGTCTCCTGATAGGTACTTCACCTACTTCCCCTGGTTCATTTGTGCAGTTGAGTCATACGCCGAGCTCAATCGTGCGATTGAAGTTCATCAGCACATCCATTTATATAACTCTCTGTTCGACACTTTAAATTATAATCATGGTCAAAAGTTGATGTTAAACGTTGTGTTTTGCCTCATTAGACTTGCAACCACTCAAAATAACACCTAATGTTCTTTAAATCAACGATTATGTCCATTTAGGTGATTTATTTTAAAGAGTTTGTCTAAGTTCTTGTGTTGAATGATTTTGGTCATTAGGGCTTTATTAAATGGGACATTGAAGTCGATTTTGATCTCACATTACCTATAGACGCAGAAAGTAAACGTTAGAATCACAATCAAGATGCTAAATCAATCAAACAAAATTTGGGTAGAGTCTCGATGCTTTCGGGCGACTAAGGGCGATTGAGGGGTGATGAGAACATGCGACAGACTCCCTGCTATTTATACTAAGTTAACATTCAGTCGTGCAACTGGACCCATTCGCATGCTTCATTTGTACGACTGGGGTTCAGTCGTGCGACTAGCTCATACGGCCTCATCCATTTGTGTGATTGGTCCATTCTGGTGATCCAATCGCATGGATTGCTCCATGCTTATGATCTAATCGTTCGACTGATCCATACTTTTGGTTCAATCGTACGATTGGCTCATACTCATGATCCAATCGTGTGACTAGTCCATACTTATGGTCTAGTCGTGCGATTGGTCCATACTTATTAGTTTGACCTCGTAAACATTCAAACATACACGTGTAACTATTGATAAGATGTTATGATCGATGATCTTCTTAGACATGACCTTTTAATATGAAAAAATTTTTGATCACCTCAGAAGTGATCCTTTTATTTGTTAACATTTTGGTCACATCAGATGTTACCCCTTTTGAGTGAGTGACTCGTAGATTATGACGAGTTGTAGAGTCCGACATCTACGTAACAAATTAATAGGAAACGAAAATTGAAAAAACTTTGAAATATTAAGACAAACCAGGACATATTTTTTTATTTTTGATTCGAGATGGAATTAAACCTATTAGAGTACATCTAACCGATTTTACTTCCTGGACAGCACAACTTCAAGTCAATTTTATCATTTTTGGTATGATTCATTATGGAATCATACAGGTATGTCAGAATCATTTGGGACATTTTAATAAGCCATTTTGATGCTAGATTCTTGTTTTTACTGAGTCAATAGCAATTTTAGGAAATCATACTAGAACTATAAGATGCACACACTAATTTTAACTTTCAAGAACTGTAGCTCACGATGATTGTCAGTATACTTGTCCTCTTAAATCCATACAAAGATTTTTGACACACATTGGTGATGAGCTAAAGTTTAATTATTTCAAAAAGAATTTGTGGATCCCACGCTTATATGGTAATCAACGTTCCTTAGGAGATTTTTGAGCGGTCTACGGGTATTTTCAAGAAGAAACTATTCTAAGAGCTTTCAAAGAGATGCCAAGCCTCAGGTCAGTGCCATCGCACAGCAGAGAGGCGAAAACTCTAATTAATTCTAGAATATTTAGGTTATGCTTATCCTCAGGTCAGTGCCACCGCACAGCAGAGAGGCACACAACCTATCTTCTTGTTAGAGCATTTATTTTTCTTTTGTACATACCGCACCAACAACATAAGTTATTAGCTTGATTTCATTTAGCATTTTTCCATGTGCTTTGCTCATTTTTATGGTCGTCTGCACACATTTGTGGCGTTTATTTTTCTCTTCACCCCTAATTGGAACTGCGTTTATTATGTTAACCAGAGATAAGATGGGAACCCATAACAAGTTTGTTGATATATATGTACCTAGTTTAGGAGCTTAATGTAAAATGTCTGTCATGTCTTACATATATGTAATGAATGAGTTGAATGAAATGCAATATGTGATTGATGCTTATAATGTTTACTATTTCATTGTTTATTGTGTAATAAAGCATACTAAACTAACAATATAGGTTTGAGGTTATTGTACATAGTTCTTAGTCAATAACGATTGAGAAACGTATTCAAACTTAATCGTATGAAGTCTTCATGTGAATGGACCATGCTAATGGACCATATGCATGAATACTTCATGCTAATGGACAAGTCGAACGACTGAACCAGGAGACTGGATCAGTCGCACGATTGAGACATAAGATTGACTCAGTTGCACGACTGAGCTTTCAGTCGTGCATATGGATCAATCGTATGATTCAGTCGCCCGACTGAACCATGCAAATGGTTCAGTCGTACGATTGACAAACCCTAACCTATAAATATCAACTAATTCGCGGAAAAACGTAACACTTAAAAGAATTTCGACTCATACTCGTACCCTAGCCGTCCTGAGACTCCAGAGAACTTGTTCCAACTTCATAGTTCGCAGTTGATCGTGTTCTAATCGTTCTTAACATTTCATTAATCGTTAGATTGATCGAAACTGCGTTCTCACTGATTGGATCGACAATCAAATAGGATTCTGCACTATTTTATTAGGTATATGCGCATAATCAGTTAGTACTCCATACGTACACGGTCCCTAACAAGTTGTATCAGAGCTTTGGCTCTTGATTTTGCGTGTGACTTGATTAGTTTGTGCAAAAATCATGTTTTTCATTCAAAAGAGTCACCTTTTTTAGTAAAACAGTGTTTTTGAGATTTCCAGGTCTAAAAGTTTAAGTTTTCTAGTGTTCTTGAAAAATCACGTTTTTGTGTCAAGGTGTCAAAAACTTTCGATTTTGAAAAAACAACAGCCTTCAGTCGCACGATTGGCTCAATCGTAGGACTGAACTCAATCGCACACCCCATAAGCACGATTGAACTCAGTCACACATCCATTCGTACGACTGAACCACCTTATTCGCATTGTCCATCTGCATTTGTCCAATGGCACGGTTGTACATCCGCATTTGTCCAATCGCACGATTGACCCATCCGCATTTGTTCAATTACACAATTGGCCCATTCGCACTTCCCCATTCGCACGAATGAGTAAGTCTTAGGTTGAAGTTCAAAGTTTATAGAAATGGAAGATCAGTACTCTGTGTTTACTGCTAGAAGGGACTCTCGTATCCCGAATCTTTTGCTTCTGGAAAATGAAATTAGGAATCACAATAAGCCCCCTAAACTTATAAAGTTAGATGATTACCCATAATGGAAGCATCGATTCAAGATATATCTAAATGGCGTTGATCCCAATCTGTGGGAATCAATCAAGACAGGTTATAGTATGTCGGTTGGTGCTGATGGTGTTAAATTAACCTTGGGTGGTATGACTGACAGCCAGAAAGAGAAGTATAATGCAGAAAATAAGGTATATGCCATGTTGACTCAGTCAATACCAAAAGACATATTCCAATAGTTTTCTGAGAACAAACAGGCAAAGAAGTTATGGGAAGCTTTGGAGAAACGATACGATGGGAATGCATCGTTGAAAGCTCTAAAGGCAAATGCTTTGAAGAAGGAGTTTGATAACTTCTCTTCAATGGGTATAGAAAGCTTGGATGATGTCATAGACAGGTTCTACCATCTAATGAGAGAGCTGCACACTCATGGGGTCACAACATCAATGGAAGACAAAGTGTCAAGCTTTGCTAATGGTTTACTAGAGAAGTGGGACTCGTTTGTGTCTAATTTGAGACAGAACAATATACTGGCAAAATTAGATATAAACGACTTCATCCTAAAATTGAGGGAGGAGGAACTGAGGATGAAGTACAGGTCACAGAAAGGATCCTATGACTAGAATCCTTCACTTTATAACTCCTCTTCCACTTCAACCAGTTTAGGAGCACCTCTTCAAATAGCTTTTGTGTCTAGTTCAACCGCTCCTTCTCAACCTACAGCTTCAGGATCTGAAACGTCAGGGTCATCTAGTACCCAATATATCACACCTGAAGCAAATGCTACGAAGTTGAAGACCGAGAATCTCGGAATATTACTGTGGAGGTTGTAAAGGAGCATATGGACATTCTAGCAGGGTTGTTCATTCTTATGATGGTCTAGTGGCAGGAAAGATCGGAAATTGCCATCTGGCAGATGTGGATTACGAGCAGGTGGACGAGAATGAACTAGAAAGAATGGATACTATGTGGGCTTTGGCAAGTGTTATCAGGAGAGCGAAAAAGTTTGTGGAGAAGATAGGACAGAACTTGATAGCCACAAAAGATACAGCCTTTGGTTTCGACAAAACCTAAGTTACGTGATGTAACGGTGGAGAAAAGGGGCACTTCAAACGTGAATGTGTAAAGCCCAAGAAGACAGGTAACGGGAATCCATTCTCGTCTTTTAACCATCAAGACAAACCGACAAGTGGAGCTACCTCGTCTAGCAAAGAGACAAAGGCCTTGACCGCTCAAGGTGACAAAGGATATGATTGGACCTTCAGTATTGTGTCTCCTGGTCAATCGAACATTGCCAATGTTAAAGGTTTGGATGATGACACTGCAAGTGAAGGTGAAATCGCAGTTGAACTAGTGATGT
>BJCM01203143.1:0-15708 GCA_018326385.1 Flaveria bidentis | reverse complement strand
AACATATATAAGTTATTAAAACCCAATAGTAATTTAATTATGTTGTCCTATTAAAACTAACATTTCATTAACATTTTTATTAATTTAGTATACTACCAGTTATTCAATCTAAACTCATTTCAAAAAACTTTAGAAGTGTCTCACAATTCACTTAAGTATGTAAATTGATTATTTTGCCACAATGCTTTTGTATATTTGTAAAACAATTATTATAGTATCATAAATTTTTTAGATATGTATTATTAACTTTATATTATAAGGGCCTATTTTTCTACTCGTCTGGGGCCTAAAAAATTTTGAGGACTTTTAGGACCGACCTGTCTCCATTGTTGTTGGGGAACAACAAAAGAAGAGATTTGTGGTATGTGTATCATTATTGAACGAACCTACATTTCAAGAACTACTGAATCTGCCGGAGCAAGAGTTTGGGTACAACCATCCAATGGGTGGCATCACGATTCCATGCAGCAAAGACGTATTCACATATCTTGTTTCTTGTTTGAGTGTATTTTGACTTCAATGCATTAGTCTTCTACTTCTAAAGTTTTGTAAACAACTAACCACTAGAAATATTTTTATAGTCGTAAATATAGTTATTTAGTCAAGTCGAATGCAATTTTATTTGGATAGTATTTTGAGTTCATGGGATAATAATTTGAAAATAGTCGTTATATTTGATAACAAAAGTTGTGGGTACGTACCTAGTTACTAAACTGAAGTGGATGCTTACAATCATAATGTTATTTAATCTGTTGCACCGGTTAATGAAGAAATTGTTGGATTATCATGTTTCAAGAAAAAAAACGATGAAGGAGCTGCAAGTTTTACTAACTGTTATTATATAATAATAATTTTCGGTATTTTTCTTTGATAAATATAAGAGTTGTTAGACAAGGTGTTTCATAAAAACCGAATGTTTCCATTTATTTGTGATTTGTAAGTTAATTTATCTTGATGACTACAATATGTCAAAAAAAATTAAAGCTTGAGTATTTGATCGAGGAATGGGTGAGTATAGTTTAAGAAAAATCAACACTTGACCTAGTGGTTACTTTATGTTTTGTTTAAATTTGCAGCAGGATGGTCTTTTTTTTTCTATTTGTTAGTATTTAGTAGTGTGTTACTAGATAGTAAATCATGGTAGTAGTCTCAGGTTTTTTAGGTGTAGTTGGTTAGTTCCTTTACCCATGTTGCATGGGGTTGTGTTTTCCTTTATTTGTATTTGTTTTGTAGTAATATGTAAGTGTGTTGAAAAGAGTGTCTTTAACAAAACTCTTTCTCACAATAACAATTGGTATCAGAGCTATATGCTCATACGTTAGGCTCTATGAAACAACAATAACTGATTCTATCTTCATACAGTGGCGGAACTAAGACTTTCTTTGTATAGCGACACTTTTTTTATGCTAAGATTATTCCTAACAACCCGATGTTATAATTTTTGGGTCAGGTCGGGTCGAATCACATTTTTAAATATTTCTAGCTTAATTTTGGACAAACAATTTGATGCAACCTATCAAATCTTTAAACCCTCACAAATTTTAGTTGTATCTTTAAAATAAAAAAAGTTATAACACTATTACAACAACTTCTCCATAAATATAAAAACATAAGTGTATATAAATTTCATTAAAATCATTTATTTCTCTAACTAATTGTCATTTTATACTATTTAAAAGAACATGGAGATATGTAAAAGTGGGTGTTTGAGGTTTAGGGGGAATTCATAAACTTGTGATAATCAAGGTATAGTGACACAAACCTGCTTTGAAGGAAAACACTTAAGAGTCACACAAACAAAGTGTGTTATTTCTTTGATGGTAAAAGATAAAATTAGAGCTTGAACACAATCTAGAAGTCAAAATCACTCAAATAAATTAACTAAAAACAATGAAAAATAGTGTAAATCTAGGGTTTAAAACTTCTAATCTGAACAAAGATTAAATAAACAAATAAACAAAATTAGATTATTAACTCAACTACTTAAGAGACTAGAAAGTTAAAAACACTAACCTTGAATGAAGGAGTCGCCGCGTAGTGGGAGCCAGAATTGAGGTCACCGATTATTGCAGCCGGGAGGATTGAGTTGCCGCCAAAGGAGGTTGAAGATGCGGCAACAAATCGATATTGGCCGATTGTGGTGTTGGTGGTTGTGAAATTTTAGTTAAGTAGTGGGCATCGATTGTGGGGGAGGCTTTTTTGGGTTAAGCTTTAAGTATAGTTGAATGGTAAAATGGTAATTTTCTAATTAAAAAGGAGTGTAAAATTTTAACCCTTGCAAGGTTCGAATACACGACCTAAAGTGTGCGTGGAGGCTCTGTTAGCGCGTGCGACTACTGAGCCAAGACCAGTGTTAAGTTATATTTTAAAATGAATAATACTAATGGGTTCACAACTAGAAAAACTATGGGTTCACCTAAATTTTAGTATTATATGGTACACTATCAGCTCAAAAATAATTGGGGTCACTTAACCCCGTACCCATTGTCACAGTTCCACCCCTGTCTTCATGAGCATATTCAAGAAGCAATAGAAGGAAGCATATGCCTATCATTATCTTATATGATCACGTTGAGAAAGAAAATAAATAGCAAGGATCACAATCCATTAGTTTTGGTTGATCAATATAAAGTTTGAAGAACTCAAGCAAGAGGCGCCAAAGTAAACAAGAAATCATACTAATGGATAACAAGATTTATGCATACATTTAGCAAGAAATGGAAGATAACACATAAGTAGTAACGATGCAAGATCAAGGAAACGTATCTCTTCAACGCCTGAAATTCACCAAGACAAATTATGTGTTATGAGTGATCATAGTTAAGATAATGCTAAAAGCATATGGTCTCTGGGAGGTGATAGACTGGGTCATCGGAGCATGCGTGGAGGAAAGACAAATCATACTACAAAAACTATTATTTTTTTAACATTACCGAAAGATATCTTTTGCATATTGCTAAACTTAAAGATGCTAGAGATATTTGGGAGTCAATCTAGATTTGGTACCTAGTAGCTAATAGATTCCAAAAATGCACGACCATTTGAAGGGGCGATGCACTTTACAACACAACAACACAACTAAGGAGAGTTCTTTTAGAATACTTAACAGATCAAATAAGGATCTGGTTAACTACTAAGAGATGCTAAAAACACAAGTAAAAGAGAGACAAAACAAGATAGCAACACAAGTATTTGGGTTTCAAGGAATGCAATATATTGCTTCTCAAGTTCTATTACAAAGTGTTACAAAGCATATTAGAAAGTCACAAGTACTTTAGATACTTATACTACATCCTACAACCGGTCATACTTTGAAGGCCAACTGGATACATAAAACTAGACAACAAAATCAAACGTAGAGTCAAAAGGCAGATTGCCTTTTGACTTGTGACTATGACATGTCATAGCTCACATCCTAATATATTACTGTAAGGTTTCTGATGCAACCCAAAACATCCAAAGTCTCTCCTGCATGCATGCACAAGTGTACTGAAGTTGAATGCTTTGGAAGTTTCACACTCTTTCTTAGAAAACATTCTAAGTGTGAAATCTTCCAAATCCAAGATCAATATCTTCTGAAGCCAAACATGAAGTCGTCCGATGCTTCAAAGACAAAGTCTTCCGAAGCCAACACTTGAAGGAAAATTTCTTCCGAACACTTTCAACACCAACTTTACATGAGTTGGACTACCTTTACGATAAAGCTAGACTACCTTTCAGCTGCAACTCTGATTAGAGACCAACTTTACATGAGTTGGTGAAAGGTCCATGCTTTTGGTAACTATACATTGAGGTCTTGAGTTTGTATTTTCTACTTTATGTACTTTTATCATTTTTGTAATATATTAGAATGTGAGCTATGGCATGTCATAGTCACTAGTCAAAAGGCAATCTGCCTTTTGACTCTATATTGATTTTGTTGTTGTGTAGATCATGTATCCAGCTGGCCTTCAAAGTATGGCTGGCTGTATGATGTAGTATAAGTATCTCTAGTCCTTGTATCTTATTGTGATTTCTTTGTAAACACTTGTAAGGAACTAGAGAGAAATATACATCATCCTTGAAAACCAAATACTTGTGTTGTTGTTTTTGTTCTGTCTTTTTATTACTTGTGTTTTTTAGTTCTCATATAAACTGGTTTTCTAGTTCCCCATTTGATTTGTTAAGTGTTATTGAATACTCTCCGGTTGTGTTGTGGTATTGTAAAAGTGCATTGCACCCTTATAACGGTCCTGCATTTGGTGTCAACGCATTCCAGGCTCTTGATATAAGATCTCACCATCTTAAGATCTCTCACACACACAAAATACTTAATATCTCAAATGGCAGCTATCTCTAAAGATGACATGGAAACTAGAACCATGACAAAGTCTCCACTAATCACTCCTGAAGACTTTGATACGTGTGTTAAAGAATTGAAGGCTTTATCAAGTCTCAAAAGTCCAGGATGTGGGACTCTATTGTTGAAGGACCTTACATACCAAGCACCTTATCTGCTATTGGTGGTGGTATCATTCCAAAGGGTGTGGCTGATTTCTCTGATGAAGACAGGAAGAGAATAGAGATTGATCAAAAAGCCATGACAACCCTTCAAACTGTTCTTCCAAACTCCATCTACAGAGACTTCAAGAAGTGCAAGACTGCAAAGAAACTATGGGAAGCACTGAAGCTTATGTATGAGAGCTTAACTAAATCAAAGGAGAACAAGAAAGATCTCCTAAAACAATAGTTTGAAAACTTCACCTTTAAAGTAGGTGAGAACATGACTCAACAATACTTCAGGTATATTGAGATTGTGAATACTCTAATGGATGTTGGAGTAACTCTTGAGAATAGAGACATTGTAACGAAGTTTATGTCATCTCTTCTTAGACAATTAACACATTATTGTGTTGTTATCAAGAGGACTGAGAACTTTAAGACTCTTACTCTAACAGAGTTGTATGGTATTCTCAGTGGATACCAGATGGAGATGAACATGCAAAATTCATCTGGTAACTCTAGCAATCAATGGGTTCAACCCTTCATGTGACTAAAGGGGATAGCATAGAACCTTAACATCATCTCATATGCTACCCTGACAACTCACAAAGGGGACCTTTCATCTCCTTCCCAGTGATTCCAAGAGAAAGCTACACTCAAGGAAGTCCCTTCCAAGAGACAAGTTATTCTCATGCTTTTGTCTTCGATGATGAATCCTTAGGCAACTTTATCTTCACCCTTAAAGACTTGGACTGTATCCATCAAGATGATCTGGAGTATATGGAGATAGTTCAGCAGATGGCTCTTTTTACTCACAGAGCTAAGAAGTTCTACAAAAGGACAGGGAGGAAGTTTCCTAAAAATACAGCTAGTGGAAAGTTTGGGCTGGATAAAAGCAAGGTAAAGTGTTACAACTGTAACCAGATGGGACACTTTGCTAGAGAGTGCAAGGTACCAAGAGAAAATGGTGGCTAGACTCAATCCTAACCCAACTACACTAAGAGAGCTTCCCAGAATGAGAAGCCAAAGCAGCAAGCTATAGTTGTTGTTGGAGAAGGAGGCTTTGACTAGAGCTTTCAGCTGGAAGATGCATCTCCAAATCAAGCACTCATAGCTGAACACAATGAAGCCAAGGTATTGGAACATCTTTGCACTTTTGAATGTATTCCCAAAGTTAATAGATACAGGTCCTACAACTTAGAGATGAGATCTGATCTTGAGTCCTTGAATATCTTAAAATCTAATTTCAAAAAGGCTGAAAAAGATTATAAGTTAAAGATAGAGGACTTAGAGAAAACCATTTCAGTTCTTAAACATGAGCACACAAATTATAGGACCTAGTTTAAGAATATCATAACTAAGTTGATTGAATGCTAGGCTGAGCTTGTGATCAACAAAGCCATGGCTGAAAATGTGTTCTTGAAGAAGAGACCTTCAAAAATATGTTATCCTTATCCTTGCAGGCAAAAGTGTGTTATCAGAATAAGCAAGGACTGAGATCTTGTGAGATAACTCCTCCATACAAAATCTTGTCTGTAAGATCTCCTAGGTGTGGAACTTGTCAAGATGAGCTTCCCCTCATAGATCATTTATCTGAAGAAGATGAAAAGGAGATGATGAAGAATGACTCTGAGAGGAGTGAAGAAAAGCATTCTAAGAAGGGTCATCATCCCTCTGAGGAGAGTAAAGTTGTTGGGATGACCAAGTCCAAAAGGAAAAACTTGATTAGAAAGAGCAAAAGAAAGGCAAGGAAGGCTCAGGAGATCAAGGCCACCTTTAGCTCTGCACAGAAACAAGTCTTTGTCTTTACAGGATTTGAAGTGGTTAAAACTAAGGACACAAACTTCAACTCCAACAACAAGAGTTCTAGTTCATGTCCAAGTCATCCTATCATCATGAAGAAAGCTGATAAGTTGTGCACCACTACTGTACAACATGAACCATCAAGATCCAAAGGTAGTTCTAACCCCACAAGAACTGCCACCTCATCTTTTTGATGAAGATGGAGAATGAAAGTGATCAAGTTCAGCCTTTTTCTCAGAAGAAGACTCCTAGAAGGAAGAAAATGGATTGTGTTATGTGTGGGAGTATCTCTCATCTTGCTAAGGAAGATCTTGCTTTCACTGCAGCAAGACTCCTAGAAGGAAGAAAATGGATTGTGTTATCTACAATCCAAAGAGTACTCTCCATATCACAAAGAAAGAAACTTCTAAGAGTCTGGAGAAGAAGAAGAAAGCTTTGGAAGGAAAATCTGTTTCTTTTGGAAGCTCCAAAATGAAGAAGAAGACAAGTGGAAACTTGCCTTCGGAAGAAACTTTGGTCTCGGAAGAAAGGAATGCTTCCGAAGTGCTAAAGCTTGTTGAAGTGAAAGCAAGATCTTACGAACGACTAGTCATGAAAACTTCCGAAGTCAACAAAACTTCCAAAGAATTGAAGGTCAAGTCTAAGCTTCCAAATGTGGTGTGGAAGACAAAGAAAGAACAAGTGGCTGAAAGTTCTTCATCAACTTTAGCAAATGATCCATCTAACATGAATATAGGATCAATTACTATTGCATTGTATTCAACTTATTTTGATAAGCACAAGACCAATGAGGCTTGGGTTTCCAAATGTAACTAATAATTTTCTTTGTGTAGGAACAACTCAAGACAAACAAAAATGTCTGGATCATTGATAATGGTTGTTACAGGCACATGACAGGTAATAGGTCACTACTTCAAAATTTTGATATAATTGATGGATGGCCAGTTGCTTTTGGAGGAGATGAAGGTGGTTACATTTCTGGAAGGGGAAATGTCACAAATGGTAAGCTTAGCATTGAAAAGGTAAATTTTGTCAAGGAGCTTTGGTACAATCTTCTGCGTGTATCCTAATTTTGTGATCAGAATCATAACATGCTCTTTACTGAGCATGAGTGCATTGTTCTCAAGCCCGAGGTAGTCATTCCTGATGAGCATATCTTGCTCAGAGCCCCCAAGAGAGGCAACATGTACAAGATAGATTTTCAAGAAACATCTCCCTTATGAGAAGTTTCATGCTTTCTATCTAAAGCAAATAGTGATGAGTATTTCTTTTGGCATAAAAGAATGTGCCATGTAAACTTAAAAAACATGAATAAACTTATTAAGAATGATTTGGAAACTGGAATGACAAAGAAAGAGTTTACAAGTGATGACCATTGTGTGGCATGCCTGAAGGGGAAGCAACACAAGGTATCTCAAAAACCAAAGGAAAGAAACTCCATCACTACTCCCTTACACTTGTTACATATGGATCTCTTTGGACCCACCAATGTAATGAGTCTAGGAAGGACCTCTTACTTTTTAGTGATCACAGATGACTTTACAAGATTCACTTAGGTCTTCTTCCTTAGAACTAAGGATGAGACTCCTAAGATTCTAAAGAATTTCATCTTAAAGATTAATTATCAATGTGATCACAAGGTCAAAACTATAAGATGTGATCAAGGAAATGAATGCAAGAACCAAATTCTTGATGCATTTTGTGATAAAAGGGTATTACAAGACAATATAGTGCTCCCAGGACTCCTCAGCTAAATGGTGTTGCTGAGAGGAGAAACAGGACACTTATTGAAGTTGTAAGAACTATGTTATATAACTCTAAACTGCCTATCACCTGCTATATGTAAAACATATTTTTAGTGGTTAAGATTTATGGTAAGACTCCTTATGAACTTTGGCACAAGAGGAAACCTTTCATTTGTTTTCTCAGGTAATTTGGATGTCCTTGCACCATCTTGAATACCAAAGATCAAATTACCAAGTTTTCTGAGAAATTAGATGAGATGGGTCTCTCAAAAGCAAGATGAGTCACTTGAATTGGAGTTGATTGGGCTACCTTTTCATGCACTTCCTCAAGTTGATCTGACTCACCCTAAGGTATGGAGGTGGATGGTTTTGACTTCTTCTTTTTCTTTGACTTTGGTTTGGAAGCCATCCTCTTCCTCCTCTTTGAAGACTTTAACTGAGAAGACTGGTCTGCAACACCTTGTTGATCAGTCTTGTCTTGCTCAGTTGGGTGTTTCTCCCTCACAAGTTCAAAAGAAGAGGGAGCTTGACCCGGCTATGGATCAGAAGATGATGCTTGCTGAGGCTCCGTAGGAGGTCCAGGTTGTGTTGTCTCAAAAGGTTCAACCTTAACCTCCACTTCTTGAGGGACCTGACCTGGTAGGGAGTGTAAGTCAACAAGTTCTCCTCTTTTGATCTTCTACTTGATCACCCTAATGTGCTCTTCCATAGTAGATAGAGACATAAGGCCAAGTCTCCTTTTTGAGAATCCATACACCTTCAAGAATCTTATCATTCTTTGTCTATCAGCAGACTTCTTCATTCTCCTTTGAATGATGGCCCTTGACTTTACAACATCTTCCCTGAATTTTCTCTTTGTGGCCTTATGTTCTTTGATTACTTCAAGCTCAAGTTGTTTGAGATACTCAAACTCTATGTACTCAAAGGACAAGGGAAGAAGTGAAGATTCATGGTATAGACCTGTGGCACTCAGGTAGTTGATCATATTGATCCTATCAGTCTCTTTGTCTACCTGTGGTTCTTGTGGAGCCACAACCTCTTATGTAGGACTTTCTTGAACTAGGGAGAGAGTGGGAACATGCTTGTATAATCTCTTTTCTCTCCTCTCCTTCTTGATTTGGGGGAGTAACTTTGCATCCTCTACTTCCTTTCTCTCTCTTAACACTTCCATGTCAGCCAGTTCATTAAGTTCTTCTAAGGGGAGATATATAATCTCATCAATGTCATAGTTCTTAGTTTGTAGGTAAGTAATCCTGACTGCCCTCAACTCATCATTTTGAGTGTTTGGTCTGGGGGCAGCACTGATAGCAGCTTCCATGAATCCTGCAGACCCAGAGGAACTTTCTCCCCTTAGCTTCCTCTTCCTCTCTCTCTCTCCTCCACCTCAATCTCCTCAGAAGTCATTTTCCTTTGTCACTCACACAGCTTTGTGACAGAGGGTGGAGAGAGCTTTGGCCTTTATTGGCTTGTGTAGCCTGCAAGCTCTAGCCAGAGAGAGGTTGTGATACACCTTCACTAGCAGGTGCTTCACTGAGGGAATGAATTTCCGAAGTAGTTGTAAGTGTAGCAGGGCTCTTAGGCTCTACTACTGGGACTTCAGTCAAGGTTTCCCCTTCGAAGCTAATCTTAGGGTCTGCCTCAACATCCAATTAACCAATAGCATTACCTGATTGCCACTGTCTTCTTCTGAGACTGAACTCTTCATTAATTCTGTCTTGAATCCATTATGCCAGCCTTTCAGCTTGTCTAGATAGGCTTGGATTGACAAGTGGCATGTTGATCAGGTCAAGACCTTCATAGTAGTTCAAGGTCTGAAAATTGAAAACTTCTTGTTGCCCTTGAACTCTTTGAAGAATAAGGGCTCTTCTATTTGCATCATACATCCACCCTATGATGTAGTTGGAAGTTCCTTGAGGTGGAGATGATACTGCCCTTGGTATACCTTCCTTAAAAAGACTTTTAATGAAGGATTCTATTAAGTCCACATCAATATGAACTTAAGGAAGTTTCTGAGTATGGACAGTTGCAAGTGAGGATGGTGAGTCCTCAATGTCCATGCTCTATGAAGAACTTCCAGCATATGTGTCTGTGATGACTTTCTCCCCCTTTTTGGTAGCATCACCCACTTGCATAGGTGAGCTAGAGGTTAGATCAACCATATTCATAGGTTCTTATGTTCTTGGTTGAGCTCTTATTAATGGTCTCCCAACTAGTTTTTCCTTAAGATAAGATATCTCAAGTTGCTAATCATTGACCCTGTTTTGCAAGGTAGTCATCTGAGATTCAAGTTGACTAACCTTGGAGACTAGATAGGAGCAAGTTTTTGACAGTTTTTGCACCTTTAGCCTTAGATTCCCCTCATCTTCATCAGAAGAATCATGGGGGGATGAGAGAATTGGACCAAAGTTTTCTCTCTCACCACCAACATGAAGTTCTTCGCTATTGGTTTTCCTATGCTTAATGACAACTTCAGTTGAAGTGTCAATGGGCTGAGTTGCCATGGTTGACGTCTTAATGATATAATCACTTGCTGAAATGAGAGCCTCTTCCATATGGATATCCTGAACAGGTTCACAAGTATCCACCTTAGTGATGGGCGACTGATGTGGGCTAGACATAGGAGACTCAGGAGCACTCATCTCTCTTTGAGTAAGGGAGGAGTAGAGAGACTCATGGTACTCACTGAAACCTAAATCTTCATCAATGTAGAAGTCAAGGTTTGGGATTGGGTGATTTAATTCTAGAGGTTGGGTATGGTAACTATCCCCTAAACGTTGTTCACTTGAGTGTTGAGACTCAGAGTGAAGGGTTAAATTAGTTGGGCTTGTGAGCTCATGACGCTGAGCATGAGGAACTTCAACATTGACCTTCGAAGTAATAGGAGTGGTTTGCTCCTCAGAAGAAGTGTGAGCTCCATTATCCACTTCCTCCGGTATGGGTAAGTATTTGGGGGCCTGCACAGACTCAGTAGCTTGAGCAGGGGTTCATTTGCATTTTCTTTTGTTAGTGTGGGTGATTCAAGGTACTTTTGGTAGTTGAGAGGTAGAAGGTTTGGGTTTAACACTAGCTTGTGTTGCTAGGTTGTCACCTTGAGCAATGAGCTCTAATATTTTAGGGACAAGGGTTGTTTCTATCGCTAAGAAGCCAATAGTTGGCTTCTTCAAAATTTTAAAGATGTCGGGCTTCATCTATCCCATTTAAGGATATTACCTATTTCCATCAACTATGAGCCCAGTTCATAGTTGAGAATGTATTGAACATATCTAGGAAACATGTAATACACTAAGGAGTCCAAGTTAGCAAGTAAATTTGTATAAACAAACTGAGAGTACCTGAACTTGACCCCTTGGACCATTCCATGCACTATGAAGGAGAGATCTTCAGGAATCTGGTCCCACCCTCCATGCTTGTTGGACAAGCTGTGGATAACCACATGAAGTAGGTATTTCCACTAGGATGAGACCTTCCCTTTCCTGAAGGTCTTTACAGAGAAATCTCCCTCATTTCCCATCTGCTTGAAGGAATGATTTACAGCTTCTTTTGGAGAGAACAACTCACCTTTTTCGTCATCCAATTGAAGATGATTGTTAATGAAGGCTAGAGTGATGAAGATTGTCTCCCCCTGCACTATGGCAGATAGTGCCTTCTCCCAATCCATAATGACCTCTTGGCAGGTCTTCCAAAATTCAAGCAAATAATCCTCATATAGAGTAGTATCAATGGTAAGGGAGGTGTAGTAGTTTGACAAAGCCAAAAAATAGCAAATCTCTGAGAAACTATCATCTTTCTTAGAGTTCAACAGAGCAACTTGGTTGTGTTGCCTGTGAAGTTGCCTGGAGAAATCAGGGTTGTTTCTGAGGTTTAGATTGGCCATTTTGAGAAGCTTAAGGGTGACGGAAGATGAAGAACAAAGGCGCTTTGGGAGAATTTAGGTTAGAGAAGAAATGCAAATTAAGAAGATAGTGAAAAAGAGGGGGAACCGTTGGGTTTATATGTGAAAAGGATTTGAGACAAAGTTAATAAAAGATGATAAACTTTGAAATTCTGAAGTCAGTCCCACCTCTAAAAAGGCAGTTTTCTTTTGTCCAAAAAGTAATTTTTTTAGAAGTCGAGAAATCTTCTGAAGGTTATTTTGCTTCGGAAGTTCTTAAAGAAAAGCTTCCGAAGGCAAATTGACTTTGGAAGATATTTCAAATATTTTTGAGAATTTTGCTTTGGAAGAGAAATTTGCTTTCAGAAGAAGATTGTTCTTATAAAACATACAAGTCCTTATGTTGATTTTAAGCTTCAGAAGATATTTCAGAAATTTCTTCCGAAGGTAAATTGACATAAGTAGATATTTGTTTGCTAAGACATAAGTTTCTTCCGAAGGTAATTTTAAATCTTCCAAAGGATAAAGAGATCAAAAATTTCAAAAATCTAAGGAATGTCTTTTAAAAAGATTTTACTTCCATAGAGAACAAAGGGCTTATGAAGGTGATAAAAATAGACAACTTAGGACATACATGTTTTAGAAATAATATGATTAATTTTTAAGAAAAGCTACTCAAAGTTAATCATCCCAATAGCTGATACAAGATATTTGAATCTTTGTTCATCAAAAGCTTTGGTGAACAGATAAGCATATTGTTCATTTCTGTTAACTTTGAATAGTTTGATTAAACCCTTCTCAAAGTTATCTCTAATTAAATGATACCTAATATTGATGTGCTTTGTCCTTGAGTGTTACGCAGGATTTTCTGTGATCACTATTGTTGTCTATGTGGATAGGAGTCTCCTTGAAGTTCAATACATAGTCCAACATCTAATTTTGAATCCAAAGTACTTGAGCACAACAGCTTGCAGTAGCAATGAATTTAGCCTCAGCAGTTGATGTAGACACACAGGATTGTTTCTTACATTGCCAGGAGATTATCCTTACACCAAGAAATTGACATCCCCCTGATGTCGACTTTGCAGTCGTGTTGAAGCCACCATAGTCACTATTTGTATAAGCATACAAATTAAAGTCAGAGTTCTTTGGATACCAAAGGCCAAGTGATGGAGCACCTTTAAGATATCTTAGAATTCTTTTGACAGTGATTAGGTGTGACATCTTGGGGTTGGCTTGGTATCTTGCACAGATACATGTAGCAAACATGATATAAGGCCTGCTAGCCGTGAGGTACATAAGAGACCCAATCATTGCCCTGAAGAGATGTTCATCAACACACTCCCCCTCAAGATCAGGTCCAAGGGAGTGGTTTCTAGCTATGGGTGTCTTAGCAACCTTACAATTAGTCATGTTGAACCTTTGAAGTATGTGTTTAACATACTTAGACAGACTTATGAAGATGCCATTGTCAACTTGCTTCACTTGAATTCCTATAAAGAAATTGAGTTCCCCCGTGGCACTCATTTCAAACTTTTCTTTCATCAGTTTTTCAAAGTCTTTTGTAGTGCTTTGAATTAGTTGACCCAAAGATAATGTTATCCACATATACTTGAACTTGCGTAATGTGATCTCTTGTTTCTTTGATGAAGAGTGTTCTATCAATAGTACCTCTCTTGTAGCCATGCTGACAGAGATACTATGATAGGGTCTCATACCACTTTCTTGGTGCTTGGTGCAACCCATAAAGAGTCTTATCAACCTTGCAGACATAATTAGGATGATCAGGATCTACAAAACCAGGTGGTTGTTTGACATACACCTCTTTATCAATCACCCCATAAAGTAAAGCACAATTGACATCAAGCTGGTAGACCTTGAAGTTCTTGGATGTGACAAAAGCTAGGAATATCCTAACAACTTCAAGTCTTGCTACAGGAGCAAAGACACATGTATAGTCAACTCTTTCTTCTTGAGTATATCCTTGAACAACTAGTCTGGCCTTGTTCTTGAAGACAAGTCCTCTATCATCTTTCTTATTTCTAAACACCTATTTGGTTCCCATGAGGAAGAGGACATAGGTTCCAAACCTTCTACCTTTTGAATTGAAGTAGCTCCTCTTGCATAGCTTCAACCCAACTTACATCCTTTAGAGCCTTATCAATTTTCTTTGGCTCTATCTGGCATAAGAAACAATAGTGAAGACAAACATTTGCATTATGGGTTTGTCCTCTTGTTCTTACCCCTAAACCAACATCTCCAATGATGTTTCTGGAAGGGTGAGACTTGTGGATCCTTAGCCGAGGGAACACAACAAGTAGCTTAGACAGATCTAAATTAGAGAAATTTAGATCTTGCAGTGAGGATTCACCCTCCACATCAGCACACTTATCAAGATTAACTTGATCTAATGAGTGTTACATCATTGATGTTGTCATTAATGGAGTGGTTATCAGCATCAAGAAAATCCTGATCATTGTCACCACCACCATGCTTTCTAACATTTGAAACTCCTTCCTCTGAGTGGTGTACCTTTAAGCTGGAATTTGAAAGTACTCTAGTGGCATCAACAGGATTTGTCATTGATGTGCTGGTAGAAGCTTCATTTGCAGGATTGGTTACCACTAGAGTTGTAGATGTGTAGCTTGAAGGTCTTCTTAGCGCAAATCTTGGATCAAGATCACCTGTAGGTATAATTTCTGTAGACCCTGAACGTGCTCACAAGATTTGTTAAAATAGTTGGTAACTAAATCAAGATCAAACAACCAATCAAGACTAGAACCTTTAACACTAGGAGTGTGCTCATTAAAAGTCACATTGGCTGACTCCTTAACTACTCTAGTTCTAAGATTGTATACTCTATAAGCTTTAGCTTGGAAAAAGAATCCAATGAAGTTTCCATTAACTAATTTCTCAACAAAAGTGTCAATTGTTCTTTGGTATTCAAAATTGTAGAGTTTAATGAAAAGGCTGATGCAACTCAAACATCCAAAGTCTATCCTGCATGCTGCACAAGTGTAGTGAAGAAGAATGCTTAGGAAGTTTCACACATAGAACATAAATATTCTAAGTGTGAAATCTTCCAAAGCCAAGACCAATATCTTCCGAAACCAAAGATGATGTCTTTCGAAGCCTCAGAGACAAAGTCTTCCGAAGCTTCAACTCATGAAGACAGATTTCTTTCGAAGACTTTTGACACATGCTTTATCTGATGTACTTTTTCATATAGCTGGACACCTTTCCGCTGCATCTCTGTAAGGTCACCAACTTACATGAGTTGGTGAAAAGGTCCATGCTTTTGGTAACTGTACATTCAGGTCTTGAGTCGGTAACTTTCTACTTTGTGTACTTTATCCTTTTTGTAATAGATAAGGATGTGAACTATGGCATGTCATAGTCACTAGTAAAAAGGCAATCTGCCTTTCGACTCTACAATTGATTTTGTTTGTGTCTAGTCAATTGTATCCAGTAGGCTTTCAAAGTATAGCCGGCTATAGGATGTGGTATATGTATCTCATGTTCTTGTATCTTTCTAATATGCTTTGTAACACTTGTAATATAACATAGATAAAGCAATATACTGCATTCTTCAAAACCATACACTTATGTTCTCTTCTTCTGTCTCTTATAATACTTGTGTTCTTAGTGTCTCCTTTGTGGTTAATCTAGTTTACTATTTGATTAAGTTTGGTTAATCTCCTCTTTGTGGTGTTGTGTTGTAAGTGACCCCCTTCACCGGTCCTGCATTTGGTATCAGAGCATTCCAGGCTCTTGATATAAGATCTCACCATCTTAAGATCCCTCATA